>CM059288.1:19945216-19962716 GCA_030347295.1 Setipinna tenuifilis | reverse complement strand
TAAGTTACACAAGTGAAACGGGCGATAAATTGGAGTGATGGAGATGTTCCCGTCACATCATTTGTGAGTGACTATTATTAAGAAAACAAATGACATCAGTGAGGCGTGTCATATTTAATTACCAATACCGTATGCAACGCTTGCTGTGGGAAAATGTTAAACAAGACTTCTTTTTTGACAGCCCTCAAGATGACTATTGACAATTATGTTCGACTTCACTGATGGTGTGTGAAAGAATCAACATAAAAAGTGGCTGCCAGGACTGAAAGCAGCAGAAGAAGTTTGGGCTGTTTGAAGAAGTGTCGGCATGAATAGCAATAAAGCTGTTAAACATGTCACCAGAGTCTCCTTCATCAGTGGTGCTTCTCCGAGAGCCTTCAAAGTTTGTTATCTCTGCCAAGGAGGTTATATTGTTGCTGGCGTTGGTTTGTTTGTTTGTTGGTTAGTAACTTTATGCAAAAAGTAATGAACAGATTTGCATAACATAGTCTGGGAAAGTTGGAAATTCGCCAATGAAAAAAATGGTTAGATTTTAATGGGGATCTGGATGGAGGAGTTTTTTTTTTAAGATTCTTTATTATGAGCAGACAGGTCATGCCCTTCTGAAGGTCGACACTCTCTGAATGCTTTATAGCTGTTTTCTTGTGATTGGTCATCTTTTGAAGCTGCTAGGAAAACAAATCAATGCATAACATCAGTTTGTGTAGACAGCATATCCCTGCACCAGACTCAAACACAGCACATCATCTCAGCCTTGAAAGCAGGATAGCAGGCTATAACCCGTGTGTTAGCATCTGTTTCTGGTGGGACCCATGCTTGGGAGTCAGGTCAGGAATTATTTACTTATTTACCTACTTACTTATACTCACTGTCCACCACTATACTCATCCCCCTAAACCCCACTCCAAATCAAGGTTGTGGTGCTAATGTAACCTGTGTTATGTGGACAGCGCATTTTTCTTGCTGGACTAGCACTAACAATCTCTACAGGCTAAAAGGGCTAAAACCCCTGGCACAGCCAAAAATCATTAAAAGGTGGGAGGCCAGAAAAAAAACCCATAGAGGCCCAGAAAAACCTTGCCCAAAACACATATGTGAGGTTAGTAAAAAAGTCAGTCAAACTGATCGGGTGGGTCTGATTGACAGGGCTCACCACAGCTACGCATATGACCCCATGAGTGTTAGCGTGGCAGCATGTCCTTCCAGATGTTACGGACACAGAATTAATCACAGCACTGCTCCATGGCTGTTAGCTACCATAATGTTTGCACCAAATTTCCGTAATAACTTCTTTAATTATATAATTTTAACTGAATGAAAAAAAAAACACCAGACACGAAGAAAAACAGGACAGGACAGACTCGAGTTTTATTTCAGACAAACATTGTTTTCATATCTCATTATGGAATTTGTTTTTCTTTACAGTTAAAATTAGAACAAAAAATTTCATCAGCCCAGCACATCAACATTCCATTTGGACTCGAGAGGACAGAGAGGAAAGGGGAAGAGGGGTGACAGAAGAGAAAGACCATTTTGAGAAAAATAAAAATTAACAAACAAACAAAAAAAAACTCACTACACTACAGAATAGCAGGAAAGAAGAGGGGCGCTGGGAGAGGAAAAGGAGGAGGAGGGGGAGGTCTATAACTACAATCAGCACTACAGATTTTATACACACTCAGTCTCTGCGATGCAAATGGACAAAGCCACACTACTGCATATTATAGTACATCTCATGGTCAGATAGGTACTTCTTTTTTCTTATTCTTTACAAAGTAAAAAATATATAGAATTAACAGGTAAATTAAGAAAACTCTTGCAAATATGGCCATTTTTCTGTTTACATGTGCCAGTCAAGAGAGAGTGGTGGTGGTAACAGTAGTAGTGCATCTGTAGGGTATGTATAGGATTTTGTACTGTATAGATGACCTTTGAACTCCGGGCCATAAACCACACCATAAATACAGATTTCTTTTTTTTTTAAAAAAAAAGGACAACAGGGAAGCCATGTCATGAACCAGGGCACATGAGGACAGTACAGGATACGCAGCGTTCATCGATGACGAGCAGGCTACAAGGACAATATAGGGCCAACAACAATATATCAGATTGAATCAGAAAGAGCAGATTAAGTGTTGGTGTGTGTGTGTATGTATGTGTGTGTGTGTGTGTGTGTGTGTGTGTGTGTATGTGTCCATGCGTGTGTGTGTGTGTGTGTGTGTGTGTGTGTGTGTGTGTGTGCGTGTATGTGTGAGGGAACAGAGTCTTTGTGAACGGGTAAGTATGTGTTTCTCTCTGCTGCAACAGCCACACAGTATTCATATATAACCAGTCAGTTCGTTTTTTTGCAGAGAGGGGATCCATCACTAAAAGTCCACAGTGTGATTTAAACATTAGCATACAACTGATGAGGGACGCAGAACCAGAACCAGCCAGACAGATGGCTCTCATTATGCTTGCCGTTAAACTTTCAGATGCTTCGCACGTGACCACATTTAAATGTGTACAATGAGTACGCTCTGACTTCTCACTCTGTGTGTGTGTGTGTGGTGTGTGTGTGTGTGTGTGTGTGTGTGTGTGTGTGTGTGTGTGTGTGTGTGTGTTTATGTGGGCAGAGGTCAAAGATGACAGAGAACAGAGGGGAAATGAAAAATGAAGAAATTTTGACAGGGTACAGTGAGATGTGACAGGTGAAGAAAAAAGAAACAAAAAGAATATGTCAGAGAAAGAACAGAGGAAGAAAAAAGAAATTCAGAGAGAGAGAGAGTGAGGGAAGAAGAGAGAGAGAGGGAGGGAGAGAGAGAGAGAGAGAGAAAGAAGGAGAGAGAGAGAGAGGGAGCAGAATTGCTGAAGCCAACATAATATCCCTCTTTAGGACGTGCAGGTCCTGTGGGAGGTCAGGCAAGATGAAAGCCTCCTTCCCCAGGCATCTAATGGCCCCCTATTACCCATCAGCCCCTTGTGCGCCCCTGATCACTGGCCGTATCATCCCTTTCCTCGGAGACGCCAGAGCCAACAGGAAATGCGGCAACAGCCCCCTGTGGGGCTTCCCTTTTGACTAGCACGCTTAAAATGCTGATGACCATAGCCACACACACAAACACACACACACACACACACACACACACACACACACACACACACACACACACACACACACATACACTCCCACTCACACACACACACACCACAAGCATACTCGCATAAACACACACACACACACAGTAATAAAGCATACCGGTAGATCACCAGGGACTGAGATGCACCAGCCCCAGTGCTAATGCACTCTATCATGCACATTGGAAAAAGCACAGAGAGGGAAATGGCAAGCGAATGGGGCCAGACAGACAACCCCAAAAGTGAAGAGCTGGGAAATAAAAAGCAAAGATCAATATGAGCTCAGGCAGGCAGAAATGGAAAAGCCGTGGAAGAGACAATAGTAGACCAAGGCTAAGAGAGAAAAGGAAGCTGCTGGACTTGACAGCCTAAGGGGGCCGCCATGTCCACCAAACATGCTTTTTTGCTCTGACAGCATCTCAAACTATTTTTTCCCAGTGCTTTCTCAGAGCTTCTATCAGAGCTTGTTGTTGCTCAGTTAAAAAAAAACAACAAACTCATAGGTAGTGTAATGTTAGCGATTAGCTAACTCAAATTAAACAGTGCAACTGACAGGTTAAATATATAGTATAGGCAAAATATACACATCTGGAAATTCAACTGACATAATTACATTGCCCCCCCTGCCTTCGTTTTTAATGTCTGGTCATGATCTTTTAAGGTTAGGTAATAAAGGACTGAGTTGCTGGTTACTGCCAGTGTAGACCGAAAATACTGTACACTGTTGTTAGCGAGTTGTTGACTGTATGTCCTGTCCCTTCCTTAACTGTCATTAGCCATTGAGTGACAATTGACAATGACAAGCTAAGCAAAGAGTTGACCAAAAAATTTCAGTGCCAGAGGTTCTTTTGTTGCAGAGGGCAAGTTTAAAATGATTGGATCTGCCTTTACCCAATCGCTAACATCTGGTCATGACTCCCTCTGTTCGCTGATTGGTCAGGCAAGATGCTGCCTGAGATAACCACATCAATGAAACCACAGCTAGACCCTCAGTACGAAATGAAGTGAAGTACAAGCGGCTGGTTTACCAGGCCAGCTTGGCGCTATGAATGGTGAAGTTTATAGGATTTGTATGGAAAACAAACGCTGTCAGCGTAAAAAATGTTTTTGGTGGACATGACCCCTAACTTCATCCATGCCAGTTTGGTCTATGACTCTGCTGATGGTGACCTGTGCTATATCTTGCAAGCTATCACTTACAGCGTTACTGACAGCAAGCCTACATTATCTACTGAAGGCCTCAGAAGCGAAGTCTAGCCTAGAAAAGTAATAAAAACAGGAGTTTGATTTCAGGTCTGCCACCCTGACTCAGTGTCACTGATAGTGACATAAACCAACAAGTGATTCTTTTTGTCATTAGAGGGAATCCACCTGATGAAATATGTCCTTCAGATTTTAGGCCATCCATGAAGTCAACACACTCAAACACTGCAGGCTGTGAAACACATCAGCATCCGGAGCATAGGGCAGCTAGCCGTACAGTGCCCGGTTAGCAAATAGGGGATTATGCTCCTGGCTCATAGGTCACCTCAGTGCATGGAGGAGGATGGCGGAGAGTGACCTGTGTTAGAACCAGAAGGCTATCACTCACAGTGCCGATGATGTCGGCCCTACATTTTCTCCCACCGAAGGCCTCAAAAGCCTCAGTAATTAAAACAGGATGATTTGATTTGGGGTCTGCCACCCTGACTGAGCCTCGCCCGTGCTTGAACCACCCTCTCTAAATCAGTGAGCAGTGCTTAACAAGCTTCACGGCACAGAGGGCTAATGCAACGCATCGATTACCTGCTGCCATGGCGATATGAGCCCCGTAATGAATAGTCATAACGAGATTTATGACACGACAGACATACCAGCCCGTGACACGCACAGGGGGACGGAGAAAGAGAGGGAAAGACAGAGACAAAGAGAGAGAGCAAGGGAGAGAGAGAGAGAGACAGAGAGAGAGAGGAACTCGCAGACATGAATACCTTAAGTCATCTTTTGCCAGCCATTAAAAAAGAAAAAAAAGGTTATGGCTGTGTGTACAACTACCACTTTGGATGTGCTAACTCAGCTTCCATTTATTTGTACTTTGTAACTATCTTATCCTGCATGGATGTTCTTATGAGCCATACACTCTCAGAAAACCACCTTTTAACCACTGTTTTACAACTAGTTTGTACCTTTTCCAGAGCTCAATAGGTACACATCAGTACCTTAGGGTCCAAATATTAGCCTTTGGGGGTACATTAATGCTGATTGTACCTTAAGATACAGATTTGTACACCTACTGTCCCATTATTTCTGTACAAAGTAGTTGTAAAACAGTGGTTAAAAGATAGAATTGTGTTCCTTTGAGGGTACTGCGGTGAGACAAGTAAAAGTACAATTCTTTACCTTCTTTTCTAAGAATGTAGTATAAACGTACACTGCAAAGCTGACTTGAAGGTATAGACCCTAAATGCACTCTAGAAAGTTCCGGTATGCTTTTTTTCTCTGACATTTAAAAAGGAACAGGATGTTTCTCTCTCTTGGCAATGGCAGGGGTCTACAAAAGATTACTATACATTGCAGTTTTTTCCCCTTCACTCTTCTACTGCAGATAGCAATGGAACATTTTCTCTCTCATTCACTTCTGGTCCTTTTACTTTAGAGTTCCATTCGAGAAGCTCTGTGTGGAGCTTTGAAAAGGTCAAGACAAATGAATGGAGGATTTTAGCCGTTTTCACCCAAAATGTCCACTACACTTTGTCAGGTCATCCATGGACAAAATCACACAGTCACACACACACACAGACTACATAGACACACAAGAAGCAAAATGGAGTTCCACAAACAAAAAGGACAAAGAGTGCCAAACCATTCCCTTTCAAGGTGGACAATAGCGAACCTGTGTAAGCAGCAGAGGTAAAACAGTTTCTTCCCGAAAAAAAGCCCTCCTCTACAACAAAGACAGGAAAAAAAGAACAGTGACTGTGTTTTGTTGTTTTTGTTCTTCTTATATCCGAGTTTGTCAGAACCTGTTGTTGAGCGGACAGGTCTCCTCTGTCTTAAGGACAAAATGCCTCCTACACAAAACGATTGTTCTTCTTTAAAAGGCTGGAGTGGGGATGGGAGATGGGGATGGGAGGTGGGGGTAGGGGTGTGTTGGGCAGGAGACACTTACACAGAATCACACAAAGAGGAGAGCTGAGGCATCAGAAAAAATCAGCCACAGAGGACGCAGCGGAGCAGCAAACGGCGCCAATATCACAAAAAAAAAAGAAAAAAAAACAAAAAAAAAAACAAACAAACAAAACCGACGAACACGTCTTGTACTTTTGAGACAGTGAGATTTGTTGTTGTTTTTTTTCCTTGTTCTTTAAAAAAATGCTGCCAACCCCACCCAACCCAACCCTCTCTTCCCCCCTCCGCGCAATGGGCAGACATGCATGGCAAAAGAAATGAAATAAATAAAGAACACAGAAAACAAACCGGAACCCCACTGAGGGTCTCGCCGAAGATGCTCTCTATAAACAATGACCTTAAGAGCGCCAAGAACATGCTGTAAAAGAGAAGGATTGATGTTCTACAGGGTTCTCCTGACACAGAATCTCTCTTTAATGAATGCATTTGCATCAGAACACTCCAGAAACACCTTCTGCTAAGAACATCAGGAGAGAGAAAGGCAAGACCAAATGTCACCAGTCTGGAGCAGGGTAAAATATATACATCCAACAGCTCTCTGGCTTCAGTCACTCTAGAAACTGGACTGAAAGAGACAGAGAGTGAGAGAGAGAGAGAGAGAGACAGACAGAAAGAGAGAGACAGATCAGAGGAAATTTTAGAGAGGGAGATGATAAGAGAGAGAAAGCTCAGGTCAAAGAGACAGAGAACAAAGACAGTGAATGACAGGAATAGCGGGAAGAAGTTCAATGGAGAAATATGAACGCGAAGAGAAATCGGGACACCCTCATCTAGCTGTACTGGCTCACATAAAGGTCACGTAAGAGTCTTTACTGACACGATGTCCCATAACCACCATGAGTCGAAAGACTAGGAGAGCTAGTTAGAGATAGGAGAACAGAGTGAAACAAAAGCAAACTGACAAAAGGATGGAGATGGAAGATGGGACAAGGGAGATGGAGAGAACACAGAATGAATGAATTAATAAAAGGCTATGGAGAAGAGGGAGGTATTGGAATGGCTTTAGATCTGTGCAGTTGGACTAAGGTCCCTGGTTGACCAATGAGAGAGAGAGAGAGAGAGAGTTAGAGAGGGTAGGAGAGGAAGGGGCAGAGCCAATGATGGAGAGAGAGAGTGAGAGATAGATAGATAGATAGAGAGAGAGAGAGAGAGAAACATGGACAGAGCTACCACAGGTAGCCAATCTCATCATCTTTGTCGTCGTCTTCGTCCTCGTCATCTTCGATTGCACCACGGGGGCGAAGTCTAGCTCGCCTTTCCTTCTGTCGCCCACTTGTCGGGGGCTCTTCCTCCTGGTCATCCAATAGGATCACAGCGCCTCCGCTGCCAAAATCTCCAGATGTCTCCTGGTCCTCCTCTGCTACAATTTATACACACATACACACACACACACACACACACAGACACATACACACACACAGGTGTACACAAATATTACATATGTATGTAAACTTTTAAGCGTTCATGCACACAAACAGAGAGAGCAAGATAGGGTGACAGAGAAACAGTAAGAGAAAGGTGAGAAACAGAAAGAGATAGAGGCAGACAGAGAAAGAGAAACAGAGAGAGAGAAAGAAAGACAGAGACAGAGAGACACAGAGAGAAAGAGGAGTGCAAGCACACAAAATCAAAAGATAGAAAGCAATTTCTGTCTAAAGACTCAATGAGCGAGCAGGCTATTATGTGAGATGCCTGACTCACAGCTGGCGTATTTTCACAGCAAAGCCATTGTCAAGGAATCTGAGGATCTTTTCCGTGTGTGTGTGTGTGTGTGTGTGTGTGTGTGTGTGTGTGCAGTCTGCTGCAGCACCACTGTAATGCGCTCAGCTTAAAAGGGTAGCGCAATAATAGAGGCACGCATACTGCAGGACGTTTTTTATGTGTGTGTACGCAATTACATACACATACACACATAGACACAGACAATCACACATAAACACAAACACACACACATGCAATCACACACACACACACACAACCACATAACAGACACACAAACACACACATGCACTGACACAAATAAACACAAACTGAAACAATCACGCCGCAATCACACACGTGAAAACACACACATGTACTGACACACCAACACACACATGCACTGACAGAAATATACACACAAACTGAAACACAAACTGAAACACACACACACACACACATATATGCAATCACTCATATGCAATCACTCACTCACTCAAACACACACACACACACACACACAGTCACACACACACACACACACACAGTCACACCCACGCACACACACGCACACACACACTCAAGTATTCCTGCAGCGCTGCAGTGGTACATGTTTGATGAGCTGACACACCTCTTGTGTGTCTGGAGGCATAGCTACGAACACCCAGGCTGCCTGGTACATCGGAGATGAGATGAACACACACACGCTCGCACACACACACACACACACACACACACACACACAGCAGCGCCTAGGCTTCTGAGATCACCGCCTGTCAGCCTAAGGGAAGAGCTTGCACTGCAATCTGGTTTCGTATTCTTTCTACGAATCGGTGTGTGTGTGTGTGTGTGTGTGTGTGTGTGCACGTGTGTGTGTGCACGTGTGTGTGTGTATGTATGTGGGTGTGTGTGTTTGTTTGAGACACATGACACTATGCCTACATATGGATGTGTTCGAGGATATGAGAGTGTGTGTGTGTGTGTGTGCGTGTGTGTGTGTGTGGCAGACCAGAGTTATAAAGGTGACATTTTCATTTAAATCTTTCATGCTTCTTGGTGCACAGGAGCATGTATGTGTATCTGTGTGTGTGTGTGTGTGTGTGTGTGTGTGTGTGTGTGTGTGTGTGTATATGTGTGTGTGTGTGTGTGTGTGTGTGTGTGTGTGTGTGTGTGTGTGTATATGTGTGTGTGTGTGTGTGTGTGTGTGTGTGATTTTCATGTAAACATATATGAGATACAGAGCAATATCTTGGCTGCAGCTGCATACCAGGTGTGAGTGGAAATATTTGTTTCAGACAGACAATGCTACAGTGACAAAAAAAACATCCTGGCTTCAGGTGCTTCAGCTGTATAAAGCCACACACACATAAACACACACACAAACACATGAACACACACACGCACACGCACGCACACACACACACACACACACACACACACACACACACACACACACACACAGGTGGAGGTAAACATACCACAGGTGGGATTGCCTTGCTTCCTGGAGCCGGCGATCTCGTTGCCATATTTGTCCACACACCAGCACTGACTCCCATGGCACTGGGTGGCCTTATAGTAGCCCTCATCAGTACACCTGGGAATATACGCTCCTGTATGGAGATATGGATGGATGGATGGATGGATAGATGGATAGATAGATAGATTGATAGATAGATAGACAGACAGACAGATTGATAGACAGAAAGAACGATGAAGGGTAGGGGATAGGAAGAGAGAGAGGAGTGATAGATAGATAGATAGATAGATAGATAGATAGAAAGAAAGATAGATAGATAGATAGATAGATAGATAGATGGAGGGTAGGGGATAGGAATAGAGAGAGGAGTGATGGATAGATAAATAGATAGAGAGACAGAGAGAGAGAGAGAGAGAGAGAGATGACAGGAAGAACATAGTGGTACAGAGGAAGGAGAAGACCGGGGTGAGGCAACAGAAAGAGGCTAATGTATTGTCTCAGGCATAATCAAATGTAATTACAGCTGAGAGTTGCGGCAGTTGGCTACGTCATTAAAAATGCATAATTCAATCGCAGAGAAAACAAATAACCTCGCCTCCTCTGCCGTACGAAACAACGAGATATGGGACATCGAAAAAATCATCTCCACTCACAATAACGCCACAAAAAAAAAATGAATCCACCATAAACGGAGACAACGAGAAATCAAATTAGACGTAATAAAAAGTGTTGAGGAGAGCCGGAGAGCGGCGGTGCTAAATCCTGTGCGATGAATTACCCGATCGCTGTGCGGAGACACCGCTCGTAAATCCTGCTTAGGTCGACCTATCGGGCGCGCGTAACAGTGATTTCATTTTCATATCCGCTCTCTAAAGAGGTGAACGTCGTTAACCCGCCGCCACCCAAGACTCTCCATCGCTTCCTTCCACACATACACACACACACACACACACACACACACACACACACACACACACACACACACACGTGTCGACATGTGTGTGCATGCACACACAGACACACACACATACACACACACACACACACACACACACATATACACACAAACAGACCACACACACACAAATGAATGGAGACACACACATATCCACACACACAGACAAGAACACCGCAAATGGAAAAGGAGGACATAGCACATGACATACAGGCACACACACACACACACACACACACACACAAATGAACAGCGACACACACACACACACACACAGACATGAACACTACGAATACACATGGTGGTAAACACAAATACGCACGCGCTCGCGCACACACACACACACAGTCATAAACACGCATACACACACACACACAGTCACCGATCCCCCTCTTCCTCTTCGTCCTCCGCACACCTACACGGTACGCCGGGGTCATTTCACGGGGTTGGTTTGCGGGTGAGTTATGACACTATTATGGTTATGCGTGATTATTGATGCCCGTGGGGCGGAGGGGCGCGGCTGGGGCGCGGCTGTGGCGCGGCTGGAGAGCGGCTGGCACGCAGTGGCGGGCAGGAGTGTCGGCGGGCGTGCGCGGGGAGGGTTATTGATCGCGGGGGAAAATATCAAGTGCCGCCACACATAAATCAGAGCGGAGAGGCGCGGGGTGCGTAATCATTCAAATCAATTATGCCCACATAGAGTAGAGTAGGGGAGAGAAAGAGCACGCCAACCTGCCTGGCTTGCTTTTATACACACACAGACACACACACAGAAGCACATTCATAGATACATGTACATGCACACATACACAAACATGCACACACACACATACACAGACATATACACACATGTACACAGATACACACACACACAGACATACAAGCAGATGCACAGATACAGGCACATGCAGACACATGTGTGCACACACACATGCACACACACACACACACAAGCACATTCATAGATACATGTACATGCACACATACACACACACACATACACACAGACATATACACACATGTACACAGATACACACACACAGACATACAAGCACATGCACAGATACAGGCACATGCAGAGACAGTTACACACACACACACACACAATCTCACACATGCCGGCACATCTAGTCACACACAATTACACACAGGCACACATGTGAAAGCACACACAATCCAGCACATATGCAGAGAAATGGCAGCTAAGGCGAAACCATAAAGATCTTCTAACCATGAAGAGGGGGGCCTGTGCCAAAAAGAATTATTATATTGTTATTGTCTGCACTTTTGTGATATTTATCGTATTGTGTTTCTTCACGCACTTTCATGAAATGCATTTAACTTTATCTTGCTTATCGAGTCTTTGTGGTAGAAACATACGTGCTCGCACACACAAGATGCTACATACAAAAAAGTGTGCAGATGGGTAATCACACACACACACAAATGCACCCACCCCCTCCTTGTGCAAGGTGTCAGATCAGCAGATCAACTGTCAGATCAGCAGTCTTCCCCATAATTGTGTAACCTACAGAACTAGATTGAGAGACCATTTAAGAGGTCTTTGCAGGTGTTTTGAGTTAATTAGCTAATTAGAGTGTGGCCCCAGGTGTCTTCAATATTGAACCTTTCCACAATATTCAAATTTTCTGAGATACTCAATTTGGGGTTGTCATTAGTTATTAGTTATACTCATTAATATTAAAAGAAATCTGTCAGTCTGTGTGAAATGAATGTATACATTATACAAGTTACACTTTTTGGATGGAATTACTAAAATAAATAAACCTTTTCATGATATTCTAATTATATACATACAGCACCTGTATGTGGAATAGTAACATTAACAGTAACAGTAACACACCCAATCATGGACTTTCAAGCAGACATGCACACATACACACATGCATGCACACACATACACACACAAACACATGCAGAACTGCCAATGTACACACACCAGCATCCACACACAGCACAGCACACCATACTAATCAAATCACCTAATAGAGGCTTCCGTCGGCTTTGATTTTGAATCCTGTTCATTTCATTCTGGCAAGGAAGACCTGAAATAGTGGAAGAGAACATGTTAGCTTATAATTAAATCTATCTATCTATCTATCTGTCTGTCTGTCTGTCTGTCTGTCTGTCTGTCTGCCTGCCTGCCTGCCTGCCTGCCTGCCTGCCTGCCTGCCTGCCTGCCTGTCTGTCTGTCTGTCTGTCTGTCTGTCTGTCTGTCTGTATGTCTGTCTGTCTGTCTGTCTGTCTATCTATCTATCTATCTATCTATCTATCTATCTATCCATCCCTACAGGAGCATATATTCCCAGGTGTAAACTGTAATAAACTGTATTTGTGTCGCACAATTCATAAAAGATGTAGCTCAAAGTGCTTTAACAGTTTGGCAGGAAAACACAAGACAGCATTTGTTGCAGCTGGGTAGCGCCGGGACAGAGGAAGTTCATTCGGGCACTGTTGACAGTTCCTGCTAGTGTCCCTAGGGGCGACAGGGGTCGAGATTGACAGCTCCAGGAAGCAAGGCAATCCCACCTGTGGTTTACCTGTGTGTATGTGTGTGTGTGTGTGTGTGTGTGTGTGTGTGTCTGTGCATTAGTGTGTGTGAGGTACACACACAGCTGAAGCACCTGAAGCCAGGATGTCACTTCAGTGTCTATCTATCTATTAATCTCTTCTCTTTTCTCCTTTTTTTAAAAACTTTTATGTTTCCTTCTCCCTCCCTCTCACCCTCGGGCTTCTGGAAGCAGAGGCACCACTCGTTGTTGGAGAGCTTGCCGTCCTTGAAGGAGTCGCAGGAGTTGAAGAGCGGCCGCATGCACAGCTCGTACTTGTCCAGGTAGATGGCGCTCAGCTCGGTGTGGTCCAGCAGCAGGTCATAGTTCATGTCCAGCTTGTTGAACATCCAGCCCAGAGAGTCCTTGCAGATGGGCAGGATGCTGGTGTCAAAGTCTGCAGGGATGGTAGAAAAGTTATTGAGGGATCTGTGTGTGTGTGTGTGTGTGTGTGTGTGTGTGTGTGTGTGTGTGTGTGTGTGTGTGTGTGTGGGTATGTGTGTGTTTGTATGTTTGTATGTTGGTGCGTGTGTGTGTGTGTGTGTGTGTGTTTCTGTGTGTCTTTGTATGTGTGTGTGTGTGTGTGTGTGTGTGTGTGTGTGTGTTTGTGTTTCTGTGTGTGTGTGAAAGAGAGAAAGAGAGAAAGTGCTTCTGTGTGTGTATATAATGCATGAGCAAGGAGCAACTACTGCTTATGTGTGGGTCTGGCTTCAAAGTATAAAAAGCCAAACAACAAAATCATTCAAACCATTTTAAAAACCCAGATGATTCTAATTATCACAATTCTTCATCCAGACACATGTAGGTAATTATTGCAATTAGTTGTTATATGCACAATTAGAACCAATACGTGGCAGGACTTTTACTTTCTCATGCCAGAGATTCCCATCCTTCATGTGAACACTCAAACACACACACACACACACACACACACACACACACACACACACACACACACACACACACACACGAACAGACCATACACACAGAGACACACACACAGACATACATAAACACAGATATCAGACACACACACAAACAGGCAAACAGACAGGTAAACAGACCATACACACACACACAAACCCACACACAAACCACACACAAACCCACACACACACACACACACACACACACACACACACACACATCACTGCTACTCACGGCCTTGCGAGTTGTCATTGGACGTCTTGAGGTCTCTGTTAGCATCCTGGTGCAGAACTCCGAACCAGTCCTTGAGCCGAGAGGCCAGGCTGCGCAGGTCACCGTCCGTACAGGCTGCGAAGACAGGAAACAGCAAGCAGGAAATGTTAACAGGAACTCTATTTCATCAAACACAAGCACACCAGGGCAATAAGCTGTCCAAGCATAATGTTTATAAAAGTATGAATAATTTTATTTAGTATTTAATACAATTTTCATTGTATTCGTGTGTTTGCTGCCATAGGCAAGCACACTATTGTTCTTCCTAAGTTTGTTTATTGTTCATAAGCCTATAGCTGAACACTGCCGATCGAGAGAGAGAGAGAGTAGTTGCCTGTGTGCGTTTGTGTCTGAGACACCATGGGCCAACTGCCATTTTTCAAATTTGGAATTCGGAATGTTGAGGAACTGTGAAATCATCAACAACTTGGCTTCAGGTTATGCAATGCAAATATGGGTTTTTGGGTATGAATATCATTTCCCCGGTCGGTTTATAAAATACAAGGTTATATTTTGTGAATATATGATTTAATTGAAGCTGACAATGACAATGTGTTCACACACACCGCACACACAAACACAAACCCACACTGTTACGACCGCAGCTAGCTGTAAACACAACATAAAAGGGACAAAACAACAAAGCCAGTTTTAAATAAAGCGTTTTATTAAACCAGCAAACACTTCAAAAGTCTAAGCGGATTTTAAGGCTGAATCTGATAGAGTTGAAGGCGTTAAGATGCCAGCAAAATACAGACACACACACACACACACACACACACACACACACACACACACACACACACACACACACACACACACACACACACACACACAGCCCAGGTGCATCTATTCATTTGGTTGAACTTCTAGGTATACCATCAGACTCCAATGGTATACTCCAGACTTCAAAAACACCTGGTTCTACCTGATTCACTCACAGTAATACAGGGGATTTTCACTGATTAACTCTTCTATCTGCTTAAAGAGTTGTGCTAATAAGAGTTAGCTGATTTAGTGAATGGCTGGAGCAAATATTTTGTTTTTTTGGCTTGTAGTGTTTGTACTGAAGCCAGGTTGGCCATCACTGGTACTTATTCAATACTGAAATAAAAACAAAAAATAAAAAGTAGCAATGAATAAAATTTACTACTGAAACAGAGGAAAATCAAGGCCACAAGAGCACTAAAAAATGTAGGACCACAGGGAACGGCTGGTCAAACCCTGGCAGCATCTTAGATTCATCTCTCATTGTTCATTTACTGTACCCTGGCCCCAGGCAGAAGATCAGTGTGAAACTCATTCCAATCCTCGGGATGCCCTACACACACACCTACACACACACACCTACACACACACACACACACCTACACACACACACACACACACACACACCCACACACACACACACACACACACACACACACACCTACACACCTACACACACACACACACACACACACACACACACACACACACACACACACACACAGAGGGAGGGGAAAAACGGCCTTGGCCATATCTAATCCGACAAGACAGACCCAAACCAGCAGCCAAATGTTTCACCTGCTCCAATACTAATTTCATCAGCCCTCTTGTTTCCCTCCCACCCACTCCAGCACACATTTCACATTTCATCAGATGCACCACTGAAGATGATTTCTACGCTTCATTTTCTTAACGAGGAGGCCCCGACTTCCAGGGCAGACTCCTGCTAAAAACCTGTGTCCAGGTCCTGCTCCTGTTCTCAGAGCCCTGGTGAAGCCCGAGTTTGGTCTATGAAAGAGAAGGAAAAGAGGCGTTTGATTGATCCTTATTTTCTCTCTCTTTCTCTCTCCCTCTCTCTCTATCTCTCTCTCTGTCTCTCCCCCTCTCTCCCTCTCTCTGTTTCCCTCCCTCCTTCTCTCTTTCTCTCTCTCTCTCTCACCTCTCCCTCTCTTTCTCTCTCTCACTCTCCCTCCCCCCTCTCTCTCTCCCTCTCTCTCTTTTTCTCTCTTTCTCTCTCTTTCGTGTGCTACCTTGTCATCCCTGCAGGAGTGAGCTTACTGACCGCCTGCTGTGCTATGATCTGAACCTCTGCCTATCACTCAGTGCACAGAGCCATGATAACCTTGCTCACACACAGGGATGGGTTATAGAGAGTATTGCTTGGTGTGTGTGTGGTTGTGTGTGTGAACATGTATGCGTGTGTGTGTGTGTGCGTTCGCGTGCAGGCATGTGCACGTGCTTGTGTGTGTGATCTCGGCATCTGTCTATCGTCTATTCAATGCAATGTGCTCTGATCATTAAAAACACAGAAGGATGGGTTATGGAAGGAGTGGTGTGTGTGTGTGTGTGTATGAATATCTGTCAATCTAAATAAATAAGTAAATGTGTGTGTGTGTGTGTGTGTGTGTGTGTGTGTGTGTGTGTGTGTGTGTGTGTGTGTGTGTGTGTGTGTCTGTGTCTGTGTCTGTGTCTGTGTCTGTCTGTCTGTATATCTGTGTGTGGGATGGGGTTAGGGGATAGTTTGAGTAGATGGACTGGTGGTGGTGGTGGTGGTGGTGGTGGTGGTGTGTGTGTGTGTGTGTGTGTGTGTGTGTGTGTGTGTGTGTGTGTGGCTGTCTATCTGTCTGTGTGTGGGATGGGGTTAGGGGATAGTTCGAGTTCCATTCCGGAACTCTCCTCACCGGGAGCCAAGGAGTCTATCGACCGCCGGGCTGTTTGACGGGAAGGATTTCCTCTTTGCTCTCCCTCTCACACTAGTTTTCTCTCAGCCTTTGACAGACCTCCGCTTTATTACATCGCATCCTGTGTGCAGCGCCCCAGGTACAGTAGTGCTTCTTCACATCGAGCCTCTCTCTCTCTAATGACTACACGCCGTCCAGGTTGGATGGCCTCTGCCTCTTTCTCCCTCTGTTTCCCTCCCTTTTTTCCCTCTCTCTCTTTCTTTCTCTCACTCTCTCTGTCAGCTCCCTTTCTTCTTCTCTCTACTGTTTGTTCTCTCCATCTCTGATCCAAAGCTCAGTGGCGCCGGTGTGAAGCACTCGAGTTCACACGAAAGCCCTGCTGCACGCTCTCGCCCGCCCACCCAGTTGCCGCGGTAACAGTGGCAGCCAGAAAGATAGTTTGTGAGCTCTGCCTGTGGTGAGATGCTGAGAGGGTGTTCAGTCAGAAGAAGAAGAAGAGAGGGCACAGAAGGGGAGGAGGGGGGGGGGGCAGAGAGACAGACAGACACAGAGAAGAGAAAATGGGAGAACAAAAAATGGAGGAAAAGGAGAGAAAGTGAGAATGAGAGAGAGAAAGAGAGAGAGAGACAGAGAGAGACAGAGACAG
>CM059288.1:19915216-19925216 GCA_030347295.1 Setipinna tenuifilis | reverse complement strand
CTGCCATGGGAGTGGGCACTTATCCTCTGCCCCCTAAAAGCTCTTAGCGAAGTGGCACCGCATTACACCACCAAAGAATGCCACACGAGTGCCAACGCAGGAGCCATGGACGCTGGTGGCACGGACGCTGATGGACGCTGGTGGACGCTGGCCAAGCCATTCACTGATACAGAGGCACATAATGCCACATTGTTTCCAAAAGAGAACTCCGATTGCCTCAGGTCTTGGACATTTCTCTCCATGCAGGACTACTAAAGGCCTCTTTTTCTCATCGCCAAAACAACGTCCACTCTCATTTTTTTTATAAGCTTGTTTTTGTGGGTCTCTTTAAAAATGAGAGGGCCAGGCAGCGGGTGTTCACCTTGAGTCATTCAAAACAGGTCACAAAAAAAGGCGCCTCGATGGAGGCAGGAGCAGACTTTAAAGGAGCCAGCTTTAGGAAGAAGATGATGAAGTCAACAGAGACAGAATAACAAAAGGAGACTAGAGTGTTTGTGAAAAAACATCTCAGATGAAATAAAGTTGCAAGAAGGTTTGTGTGTGTGTTTTAGTGTGTGTTTGTGTGTGTGTTGATTGGCAGGGAGGTTGTGAGTCCATGTATTTGTGTGTGTGTGTGTGTGTGTGTGTGTATTTATATATAAGTGTGTGTATAAGTGTGTATGTGTGTGTGAGTGAGAAAAAATAAAGACTCAGGATTAAGCAAAAGCATAAAAAGTGTTTACTCTGTTGTGTTTTTCTGATGTGTTTACTCCACACTGGAGTGTGTGTCTGTGCATGGCTGAGGCAGGATCACTGTGTGTCGTTCCACATCCCCTGCCCAGCAAAGGCAGGAGACACGAGGCATGAGGAAAAACACTGGAGGATTCCAGAACATTGTCTTTGTAGGAAAATCAATGTGAACTGTCATGTGAACTCTCAACTACATTATCTGTACATAATTCCCAAAGCTGTCTCCATGCAACCCATGACTTCATGTCTTTTTTTGGCAATAACTTGAGAAGTCAGATGGTTGTACGTGTGATGTTGATGTGATGTTAATGAACAACATGGTGAAAGGGAAAAATAGTGTTCCGGTGTCATTCCATGGCACAGTGGCGGTTCTATAGTGTTTTACGCCCCGGGCGAGACCACCTTTCAGCACCCCACCATCCCCCCCGAGGCAGAGAGACGCGCTGCTTCTGTGCATGGCACCTTCTCACCTTCTCAGCAAGAAGGGTGCCTGCAGTTCAGCAGTTCACCAGGGGGGGCGCCAATGTGCCGTTTGCAGCGATATGACACACGGAGCGTTTTTATTTATTAATTTATTTCCTCCCCCCCAAGCGCTCGTGGCGCCCCCCGGTTCGCCCGTGCCTAAAACCGCTACTGCCATGGCACTGCACACAATGCACACAACAAAATTAACTCTGCAAAATTTAACCCATCACACACGTGAGCAGTGGGCAGCCATGACAGCGGTGCCCAGTGAGTGAGTAGTGTGTATGGGGACACTACCATGCTTAGGGCACCTCAGTGGCACTACTGGCAGTACGTGGATTCGAACCTGTGATCCTGCAGTCGCAAGTCTGATACCTTAACTGCCAGGCCTCTTCTACCCCACATACACACACATACATAAGCAGGTAGCATATAGCATATCGCAAGAATGATTCGACCTATAGGCTTTCCAAGACATTTTTGAATAGGAGGAGACAGAGCACAAAAAAGAATCCCTAGAAATGCACAGGGAAACTTTGTAATGCTAAGATGGTGACTGTCTGCATATAATATCTGCTGAATTGTACAAACACTGTTCAGTCATCTTTCCGCACTGACACAAGTGCAGCGCCAAGCTTTTGCAACAGTGACAACTCTTGAGATCTGGGGGAAAAAAGGAGCAGTGTTATTTTGGATTATGCTGTAAATAAAAAAATGGTGTCACAAAGCATTGCACATGCAGGTTTAAATAACTTGTGACAAAATAGACGCTTTCAAAGCTGTGTTTTCATACAAAACCACCAAACATTTTCATCTTTTAAATTAGATTATCATAATGAGTTCAAATATGTATTATTTTATGTCTGGTAGTCCTCAGAAAAAGCAAGTACTGATCGCTCCCCATTCATTTAAATAGAGGTGGAATCTTGATAACCCAAAGTAGCTGGCCTAAGGCCCACCAAGATGGCCACCAAATAAAGGGACTACCCAAGAAGGACTTTTCCCATATTGTTTTAATTTGTTCCATCTTATGTAATAGATGGACAAAAAACACAGGGATGGAAGAAAATAGCGAAAGAGAGAAAGAGAGAGAGAGAGGAGAGGAAAAAGAGAGGGATAGATAAGAGAAAAGGGAAAACTGCTTACGTTAACAGAGGCCTATATACACTGCTACACAGTGGCAGTAGTAAAGGTATGGGGAGAGCCATGTTGACATTAATTAGTGAAAGACTCGCTTAAAGCAGACCAGTAGCATTGTTTTGCAGACCCGTTCAACTAAAAATATATTAGACAAGGTTACAATGTAGGAAGACGAGGGGTGCATGTTGTGGACAGTATTTTATAAGAAATAAACTCTGATGCTTGTTTTATTGTTCAAAGTAATTAGATTCGTTGACATGTAATTTATTTTGTCAGACCAGTTTTAAAACATCCTCCCTACACCCATCCTGAACGGCCCTTTACATTGTTTCTGGCTACTGGACAAAAAAGTGCTTGTGTGCAACATTTCTGTTTTTTTTTTTTTTCTTTTGCCCACTGCTTTTTGACACTCCGGCAACAAAAACGCTGTGTAATATTAGTATTTTTTTTGGCTAGACAGAGAAATCAGACTTGGGCAGAAATGAGAGCACTCAAATAGGAGCACAGTCTGTGCCAGCATTTAAGACAACCCGCTCAAATGGAGTGGAATAGGCCGTTTCATTTTGGCACTCTGCTGCCTGTTTTGTGTAAAAAAAAAAGAAAAATGTGTGAAGCTGTGGACTAATGGTTAGGTACAGTAGTTGGTCTTGGGATCAAAGGGTCACTGATTCGATTTCTGTACCATCAGCTAAGCAATATGGGTGGTGGAAGTGAATAACCAGCACTTTCCTGCGCCAATATCCATGGCTGAAGTGCCTTGAGCAAGGCATCTAACCCCAACATTGCTCCAGGGGGACTGTTCCTGTACCTAATTTACTGTAAGTCTCTCTTGATAAGAGCATCAGCTTAAATGTAACGCAATGTTTCTGCCAGCCCTTTTTTTTGTACTGTCAAACAAAAGGCTCAAGGACACAACAGGGAGACAATGCAGTGAAGGAACCATGACCGATGACGGGATTTTCCCCCCCAGATCATCCTAACATCATTCATGTCCCCCCATTATCCTTCAACAAAAGCAAACCACAGCTCCCAATCCTCAGCCACAATCCTCACCCCAGGCCCAGGCTGAAGAAGACTTATTCTTGCTGGATTGAAGGGAACTGTGCGTCTGTATGTAGACTTCTCCTTTGCCCACCAACTAGTGAGCCAGAGAGAAGTGAGGCAATGTTTAACTTCCTGTCCACATATACAGCAAGAGGAAGGGAGTTTTCCCGCATGCCATAACTGTCAGCGCTGTCTGGGTTGCCTTAGGCCAGGTCTTATGGATCCTGCAGGAGTGCAGGATGATGGTTTTTTTTGCATCATTTGCTTTGCTTTTCTGGTCAAGAATGAAATTGGGGCAAAAAACTTACTCAGTGAGTTCCTCAATGTTCATGTTCCACTGCTGCCACTGCTGTGTGAACTCCTGATGTCTGGTTCTGCTCCTGTTCACACACAGATCCGTGAAAGTGTTTCTGACAGCGCCGTGACAACATATGGAAATGCCTTGACATGTATGCCAGTCAGCGTCGATCCGCTCCGTGTTTTGACTCATCAAATTATGAGAGCTGATACGATTATCATATTTCTCTCATTCGCAGGTCTCCCAGATCAAATGAACTCCACGGCCAGACTTAAGCTTAATGAATCAGCCCTCGTTGAAACATTTCGCTCCTGGATACATCAACAGTTTTTTTTTTTTTATAAATATGGACTCGCTGCCATTATGTATATTAAAAAAAACACATGTACCCTTGTAAGATGATGTGTATGATGATGTATGATGAAACACTTCAAAAGAATTCAGTAGGCAGCTGCCTGCTTAGCCTGAAGGCTACACGGCTCAGAGTCAACAGTAAGCCGTTCCGCGGTAGGGTGTTTAGGATAATCACTTCCATTTCCCTATAATTGCAGCCTAGCAACACCACCAGACCAATCGGCAGCTGCAGCCAGTGTAGCGAGAGGCCGAGCTAAAAGCCAGCCTATGCACTCCACCAAAGATGGTAGATATACCAAGATAATTAATGGTAGCAAAGTGGGGATCAGTTTTTGGGCTGCATATAAGGCGTGGGGTTCTCGTACTAAAATTAAACTTAGCTCACACCTGAATTAAAGTTGATTTTGTCCAGAATGGAGAGTCATACCATCACATCATCTTTTTTCTTAAATGGGTGGAGAGGGGAGTGAAGTTCATGATACTGTGTGCAAAATGTACATCCATTTTTCGAAAAATAAGGCTTTTAAATATTCTACGAAATTCTAGGGATCTGCCATGGACCTCAATGTTTCAAAGCGTGCCTCATACAAGTGGGGGGGCACTAATCCCACTTTACGCAGTGCAGTTACATACTGTTACACACTTTGTTACACTGTACCTAATTGATTTAACAGGGACAGTAAAACAAAGTGTAGCCTAACTTTGTTGTGTTAAAGTGCTACTGTATATCGATAAATCCATGGTCTCAGAACACTCTCACAATCAAAGACATTATGATTGAACTCCAGTCACAACCACTCCCTCCTGACTTGTATAGTCACCTGGTGATGCCTGACGCCCAGATCTGTCAGTGGGATTTATGGGTACGGGATGTAACAAAGGAAGCAAATGGATCGAAAGTCAGCTCAGTCATACATCCACAGCTTCTGTGTGTTTAGGGGATGAAGGCGGTGACAGTGCCCACGTGAGACGTCATCTCAGCGCCTTCAAGCTGTCACATAGGCACCCGAACCTGGCCTGATTTATGGCAATCTACAGAATGCTTCCAAGGACAAAAAAAAAACCCTTCCATTTCACAAAGGGGGGGTTGCTGACACACGGGTCTAGTTTGCCGTCTGCTGCTGACTGTCGATGGTACTAATGTCAGTGATGAACAAGCCTGTGGCGTAGGTAATTTACCATTGTCACCCATTCACACTTTTCCTACAAGTGTCAGTGATTACTGGGAACCCGCACAGTACTGTCACGGCCATCAATTTTCGCCCAACAATGCGTCGCTGATGACAAAAAGGGTAAGTCAGGGAATGTCAGTGCAGTTTCTGAAAAGCTTTAACTTGGGTCTTTGCCAGTTGAGCCAGGTTCTCCAGATTAACACTTATTGTGGGCTACAGTTACGTCATATTATCATGAAAACTCCTCAGCTCATCGTTTAAAGATTGAGATCAGATATCACAAAATTGTATATAAATAATGTGTAATAAAAAGTAATAATAAATAATATGTAATAAAAATGACAAAGTACGGTTTAAAAAACAAATACAACATAGTCAGTTAATCTGATGCTAAAATACTGCCCATTTGTCATTCGAGGGTACAATTTCCTCCAAATTCTAATGCATTTGATGACCATTTACTCATAAACCTTGCGTATATTCTGACACATGCTAGAACTGTGTGAACATGTTAGAAAGAGAGAGAGAGAGAGATGGAGACAGGGAGACAGAGAGAGGGAGGCAGAGGGAGACAGAGAGATAGTGAGAGAGAGAGAGAGAGAGAGGAGAGCGAGACAGAGAGAGACAGAGAGAGACAGAGAGAGAGAGAGAGAGAGAGACAGAGACAGACAGACAGACAGACAGACAGACAGACAGACAGACAGAGACAGAGAGACAGAAAGAGAGGACACAGTCTGGGAAGGCTTAGCTGATGTTTAAACAGCATAACCCCCCCTCTGATACGTGCACTAAATGACCTGGGCATGGTCTAATTTAATTAGAGACAAAAGCAACGCAGGAACAAAAGCCTCACGCAGACCTGGTCCATTGTGTTTGGGCTGCGGCAGCTGAACGGACAAATTAAGGACTGTCAGGAGGATTTAGGCTGAGGAAGAATGAGGGAGAGGAGAGGAGAGGGAGAAGTCGCTGTATCTGTGTCTGTGTGTGTGTCTCGATGTCTCTGTCTCTCTCTGTCTAAGAGTGTGTGTGTCTGTGTGTGTGTGTATGTATCTCTGTCTGTCTGTTTGTCTGTTTTTCTGTCTGTCTGTCTCTCTCTCTCTCTGTATGTGTGTGTGTGTGTGTGTGTGAGGGAAGGCTGGACGCTGTCCATTTTTCCGGTGCTGAAACTGGAACAGGACAAGGATACTTATGCAATGAGATGAGCCTGGTGTGTGTGTGTGTGTGTGTGTGTGTGCACTTGCATGTGTGTATGTAAGCACAGATGCCTGTATCCTTTGTACACGGTTGCGTGTGTGTACCTCCCTGTGTGTATGTGTACATTTGTGCTTGTGTGTGTGTGTGTGTTTGTGTCTGCATGAGTCTGTGTGTGTGTGTGTGTGTGTGTGTGTGTGTGTGTGTGTGTGTGTACACTTGCATGCGTGTATGTAAGCACAGATGCCTGTATCCTTTGTACATGGTTGTGTGTTTGTGTGTGCATGCATGCGTACCTCCCTGTGTGTATGTGTACATTTGTGCTTGTGTGTGTGCATGTGTGTTTGTGTCTTCATGAGTCTGTGTGTGTGTGTGTGTGTGTGTGTGTTTACATCAAAGTCTGAAGACTATTAGAGAAACGGCGAGGCAGAGACAGACGGAGCAACGGGTAATTAATTGGACGCGTGAATTGTTTAATTACTGAGAATAATCAGCGGCTGAAACTCTATCCTCTCTCTCACCATACAGTATGAGAAACTGAAATCCACACGAGGTGCACACACTCACAATCTACGCCCACTGCATTCCACTGGACTCTAAAGTGTTTGCTTTCACAATGAATTCAGCAGCACAGCTGTCAAATGTGTAGCTACAGCCGAAGTTGACCTAGAGGTCAGTTTTATTCAGACATACAAATGCCAAAGCCTTTGTATAATCCATAAAACCAGCTGAAGCCACTGTTCGCTTCCTGGCATTTGTTTTGTATCGATTCGAGTACAGTGGCGGACCTTTTGGTCTCGCTGCGCTTGGCTGAATGTGCCGGAGTATCGGTTTCCTTGACTATGCCTCTGTGTTTTGTTTTTGTTTTTGTTTTTTTTTCATTTTCATTTTCATTTTCTTTCATTTTCTTCCACCTGTGGGAGCAGGTGCTGTGCGCAGGTGTGGGGTCGACGTTACATCAGCCCCGGGGTAAGGGGGGGTCACTGTGGGGTTAAACTCCTGCAGAGTGGGTCCCTCGCCTGGAGCCTCCCCCCCTCCATATGGCCCTGCCATGTTACACTGGCACATATTTACATATCGGGTGGGGTGGGGGTGGGGGAGGGGGGCAGTGGATGCTTCCTGTGGGACTGTAAGTTTTGTAGTTATTTGTGTGTGGATGGGTAAATGCACACTTACCACAGAGGGGAGACAGAGAGAGAGAAAGAGAAAGAGAGAGAGAGACAGAGACAGAGAGAGAGAGACAGACAGACAGACAGACAGACAGACAGAGAGGGAGAGAGAGAGCGAGAGAGAAAGAGAGACAGACAGACAGACAGACAGACAGAGAGAGAGACAGAGAGAGAGAAGGGCAAAAGCTGGACACTTTGTGGAGCAAAATGCAATCAGCCTAACAGTGTTAAAAGCCAAACTGAAGCAGATTGTGTTTGCAAGGGCAGAAGTATAGCAATTCAGACACCAAAAACCTGATAGAGAGCTAGAGAGAGAGAAAAAAGACAGGAAAGGGGGTCGATGAAGAGGAGGTGAGAAAAAGACAGAGAGAAAAAACTAAGAGAGTTGAAAAAGAAAGAGATAGACACAAAGAGACGGAGTGAGGAAGAGATAGAGCGAGGGAGAGAGAAAGACAGAGACACAGACTGTACAGAGGGAGACGGCAGAGGAAAGAGAGACATGCATCAGGATCGATTGATTGATTGATTGAATTGGCTCACTTTTGCTGACTGACAGTAACTGACACTGTGAAAGGTGTTGTTCCAGCACATGTTAAATCTTTCTGCGACAGCTCTTACTGGAAATGCAAGCCAAGGTCTTCCGTTAGCTTCTTCAGTACCAGCCATCTGTGTCTCTCAAGAGCTCCCAGAACAACTATTCGCAACTGGCCGAGGCTGTTGCCATGGCTATTCACATTCTTGTTAGACCTTACAGTGCTAAGAAAAGCTTTGTAACTATGTGAATAACAGCGCAAGCGTTTGAGACCCTGCTTTTAGGCCTACTTCAAAATTCTGTAATGGTCAAGTGGGCAAAAAGAGCCTGGTCATGGGGCAGCTCTTAGTTTGGCTAATGATAAGCTAAATTCGCTATAAAACTGACACAAGCACAATTCAGACTGAGTTTATGTTTCCAGTGTGTTTAATTCGAGTAAACAATGCGGGACTCTGGCTCTGTGTCTTTTTATGACAACAACTAAGTCTGATTAAGCATGGCTATTCCTAAAAACGTCTCTGCTGTATCAGTTTTAAGCCATGAGAAAGTTGTGAAGCCTTTGAGTGCTAAGCTTTAGCTCATAGCTAGTAGGTCACTGCTAACTTTGCTATGTGTTCCAGTTCAAGAGTCCTTCCTTCTGGCTATGGGATGTCTTCCACACAACACTGCTGATACAACCCACCGAGAGAATGGGGGAAGCAGTGAATAATTCCATTTAATTTTATGGAAAAAAAACAACAGATAGGAGGGTGGGTGGCCGATGGAAGGAGTTTCTAGAACAGTCCTCCGGTCCTCTCTCTGCGGTCGAGTGGGTGTAGCGTAGGCATGGAGGGTATAATGTATTCAAACTTCAGACCCTTTTTGAATGACAAATGTAACAGCAGTGGAAAGATGAGCGCAGGCTGGCAGTGGAGGAGAGAGAGGCAGTCTGCTGCCGTTCATCACAAGGCACCCATGCTCGAAATCGACGCCAATTCTTCCAGAATATTCTCCCAGGAGGTGGGGATGGGGTTACTTGGTGTGAGGGAGGATGGGGGATAATGTATTTTGTCTCTGCTTCGGGGGGTGGCGGTTGGCGGTGGAGGGAGGGATTATGTGGGCTGGATGGAGAGCCTCCAGCTAAGAGTCTGACAGTGACTGACAGCATGAGGGATAAGCATCCATTGCTGGCGAACAGACACATGGAAGGAGCAGGTTCAGTTTTGGATGTGGGCTGGGCTGTCTCAACATCTATCCTCCCCCCTAAAAAAACTCCAAGCACACCAGAGCACTTATGTGGCACCCCCATTCATCATCCTCTTCTCTCTATCATTGCCACGGCGCTCGGTCAAGTGTTACTACTGCTCCTAAATCACAGGATTACAGGCACTAAGGGTTTCTGTAGTTTAGGTTAAAGGGCCTGACCCTAGATCAGCCCTAAAATCTTTATCTGCTTCATTGTAAGTGTTTGTCACTGGACTAAAAGCACAACTTACATCCTAAACAAAGACATATCTGCAAGTGATGTACGAGCTACACCTCAAGATTTATTGTTTTTTTTTCTTATTTCAGTATCAGATTTCATGATTCCCACTAAAAGCTAAGTCCCAACACGATTGCCTGTTAAACTTCGGCTTGGTGGAACAGAACATACCATCTGGAGATGTGGAGGGGGCACCACAGAGACTTTGGAGAGGAGCAGCACAGACTATATACAGACACAAACAAATATGCTAGTTTGCACTCTTTGTTACATTACATTACATTACATTACATTTAGCAGACACTGTTGTCCAAAGTGACTTACAAAAAGGAGGACATAGGCTGACAGAGGTGTAGAGGAACACAGAGTAAGTAGACTACCTTTATACATACAGGGGGAGATGCATGTGCCTAGGTAAGTTTCCCGGAGCAGGGACACACATAC
>CM059288.1:19897716-19900216 GCA_030347295.1 Setipinna tenuifilis | reverse complement strand
ATGACATAGCATTATAATGTCTTAGGAATACAGTCATGAGTATGCATACAAAGTTATGGATACTTTACATACTTTATGAATGCATTATAAGCCTTTATGAATGTGTTAATAGAGTCTTGTGAATACAAGCTTCACAGAAGGTCATTTAAATGCAATTACCTGTTGTTTAAATGACACTTTTTTCATAACACGGATTTAATATTTCATTATTTGACTTTATTACTTATGCATGCAGATTTTTATAGATGTACAGCTATAAAAGAATGGAACAGACGAGGATAAATTGCTCAACCTTGCAACTATGTAATCAAAATGCAATGACTACCAGGGCTGGATGAGAAAGCATTTGAGAAAGAAACAAGGACACAGAGAGAGAGAAAGAGCAAGAGTGTTTCATTACTCATACTTTGTAGGCTGACACACAAGAGGGAGAATTTTATAATTTGGGTTTAATCACCGCAATTACCATTTCCACTTTTCCAAAAGTGGCTGACTCTCAACGATACTCCTTGAGCACACTTTAATAGCACCCAGCTGCATGTGTGTATGTGTGTAGGTTTGCATATTGTCAAATAAGAATGAATGAGGTCTTTCTGACCTCTGGGAAAAGTTCAATAGAGAATCCATAAACAAATAACAAACACGTTTTATAATATTATTTAGTGTATAAATACGATAAATGATATATAATGTTATATTTATAGGTGCTGATCATATAATTAGAATATCATGAAAAAGTTAACTTGTTTCAGTAATTCCATTCAAAAAGTCAAAACTTATTTAATATTGATGGTTATAACTGACAACTAATTAAAACCCTAAATTGAGTATCTCAGAAAATCTTAATATTTTGGAAAGGTTCAATACCTGGTGCCATACTTTAATTAGCTAAGCAACTCAAAACACCTGCAAAGGCCTTTAAATGGTCTCTCAGTCTAGTTCTGTAGGCTACACAATCATGGGGAAGACTACTGACCTGACAGTTGTCCAAAAGACGACCATGGACACCTTGCACAAGGAGGGCAAGACACAAAATGTCTTTGCTAAAGAGGCTGGCTGTTCACAGAGCTCTGTGTCTAAGCACATTAATAGAGAGGCGAAGGGAAGGAAAAAATGTGGTAGAAAAAAGTGTACAAGTAATAGGGATAACCACACTATGAAGAGGATTGTGAAACAAACCCCATTTAAAAATGTGGATGAGATTCACAAGGAGTGGACTGCAGCTGGAGTCAGTGCTTCAAAAACCACCACACACAGACAAGACATGGGTTTCAGCTGTCACATTCCTTGTGTCAAGTGTCTTGCCTGGGCTAAAGATAAAAAGGACTGGACTGCTGCTGAGTGGTCCAAAGTTAATAAAATTTTGCATGTCCTTTGGAAATCAAGGTCCCAGAGTCTGTAGAAAGAGAGGAGAGGCACAGAATCCACATTGCTTGAGGTCAAGTGTAATGTTTCCACAGTCAGTGAAGGTTTGGGGTGCCATGTCATCTGCTGGTGTAGGTCCACTGTGTTTTCTTAAGTCCAAGGTCAACACATCAGTCTACCAGGAAATTTTAGAGCACTTCATGCTTTCTGCTGCTGACCAACTTTATGAAGATGCAGATTTCATTTTCCAACAGGACTTGGCACCTGCACACAGTGCCAAAGCTACCAGTACCTGGTTTAAGGACCATGGTATCCCTGTTCTTAATTGGCCAGCAAACTCACCTGACCATAACCCTATAGAAAATCAATGGAATACTGTAAAGACGAAGATGCGATATGCCAGACCCAACAATGTAGAAGAGCTTAAGGTCACTATCTGAGCAACCTGGGCTCTCATTACACCAAAGACTGATCGACTCCATGCCACGTCGCATTGCTGCAGTAGTTCAGACAAAAGGAGCCCCAACCAAGTATTTAGTGCTGTACATGCTCATACTTTTCATGTTCATACTTTCAAGTTTGCAAACATTTCTAGGAATCTGCTGAAGTTGGAATGACTGTAGCTTAGGAAACACATCAGCAAATGGAAGATTGGTGTTTCGATTTCAGGTCCTCGTGACTTAAGCTTCATTCAAAATAGATGACATCTGCCTCGATGACTCCCTGCCTAAATATCGCAGTGTAGATAGGACCACAAGGTGAAGGCAACTTCTGTCAATGTTGGTTTGAAATGGGATTTTACGACAGCTACAATGATGATATACCATTAGCACGTAACAAAAATGTGAAACTAGCTTACGTAAGCTAGTTGGCTAATGTCAGACAGTTGACTGAGAGACAGCACATAAATCATAGATAGCGCATTGCTTGTTTCTCATCTCATTTGTAAAAATCCAAGTGAAAAAGTGGCAAACAAAAGACATTTCGGTACAAACAGCTACCGAAAGATTCATTTCGCCCGACAACTGGGTAACAGGCAGTATTCATGATACATTGAAGCTGACTTTAAAAAAACGATTTTTAGGGGGCTAGTTTGAAGGCAGCTCAGTAGACAGGAAAAAAGAACCTCATCTGT
>CM059288.1:19885216-19895216 GCA_030347295.1 Setipinna tenuifilis | reverse complement strand
TGCCCACACCTCCAAGATGAATAGGAGAGAGCCGGAGCGATGTTGTAAATTACATTGGGACCGCACGTCTCGGTGTAATCAGTTGAGTTGAAAAGAATCTACAGCGGTCACAGAGTAGTGTTAGGACTGCTGATATTCCACAGTAACTCCCCTGACAGACTCCATCTTTTACCTAAAAGCTTTTTTACACTGCCAGTTTGCCAATGGCATGTCTGCAGAGTTTGAATACCGTTTCCAGGACACACTTAAAACAGCATTTATATGCTGTACTGGCTCATAATAGCATGTGCTTCTTACACACAGACACATGAACAAACATACAGACACATATACAGATGCACACACACACACACATGCACACACACACACGCACACACACGCACGCACACACACACACACACACACACACACACACAATGCATGATGGATGTATCCTCTAAAACTTGTTCCTGTTTTTATGAAGCTCATAATGCAGTGACCTCTCTGTCACCTATCCACCCACACAGGTACAGTAGCGAAAAGGTGCAGTATAGCACAGTATTATGCATCTATCCTTATAAATTAGGCTTTTGATCATTTAGCTGGCTGCATCCACTTCTTTTCAATGTGTAGTACAGTATTACTTTCTGGCAGCACTTCCTACTGTGAGAGAGGCCTTTATGTATCGGGAGATCATCTGAGGAGTTTGGAGCATCCTGCTGGGAATGTGACACAATTTGGACATCTCTTTGTCTGTGTGGCCACTGCAAGCTGTTTAATAAAGAAGCTTTCAGGCTAGCCTTTCAAAGCAAGAGAATAACTGGAGTCCTATTTACAAATGTATGTAGATGGGATTCAGAGTGACTAGGATGATAGAAGTAATGATCCAAGGCAGCTTGGATCTGATGACAAAAAAAAAAACTACTTTATTTTCTCAACAAAGTACACCATTGTTGTAAAAATGACATTGTGTTTTGTTTTGGCTGCAATGTAAAAACGTATGTATTGCTTTGATGTTTTTGTCTTCTTTTATTGGCAGGTAAACATAATTGCCTTATAGATTCCTGTTGTTGAAGGAAATGTCACAGGAAATCCTGTAAAAAAATGATTTATCTGGCATCTACCTTTATCTGGATAAGGCATCTTTTAATCTACCTACCAAATTCTCATGAGAGCAAAATTTCACTTTTCATGTTATTAGAGTCAGCAATGCGAATTGAATAAGAATAGGCCTTCTTTCATTAGAAAGGAAATTTATGGTTATATGAATCAAAGAGTTCCTCCTAACATTTTATGTTCTCACTTGGAAAAATAAGTGTCTAAATGAGCTATGGTTTTAATGAGGAAACACAGGAAAGGAGTTTTTACAATGTTCTTGTGTATGCAACACATGGGTAATGTTTCATGAAACTTTAATTTTTCATTAACTAGTGGCTTTCATGATGGCTTTCATGATGTTCGCTTTAAAATATGCATGGAATGGGACATGCTTTTGTCTTGTGTATTGTTTGGTGACAGCACAGTTGATACATCTTTAGCACATCATTTTACTGGATAATTTTCTTAGTTTAATTACATAAACTGCCTTGTACCATGGGCTCATGTATTATTTAAAGTCATATTCCTGCAGTGCATTTTAACAATCCTCTCGGTTCTCATAGGCTAGGACCTTTTAGGGCCCGAGCACCAGAGATGCAGGCTGTGGCCTGCACTTCAGGTGCATAGCTGTTCTCTTTTTGTATGGATTATTATATGTTGCTGCTGTTTATTATTATTATTATTATTATTGTTATTATTATTATTATCATTATTATTGTTGTTGTTGTTGTTGTTGTTGTTGTTGTTATTATTATTATTATATTTGGTTTTGGTCTGAAGGCTAGCCAAAAGGAATGGCACAAATCCCACCTCATAGAACCTGCCAAAAGGGGAGAGATCCGGGACCAAAGGTTTTCAGAAGCCCTTAAAAATGTTTATTTCACACCTCAGTGCATCATAACTGATTAGATGACCAACAGTGGCATTGTAGGTAGGTAGCTATGGCTTTTTAGATGGAGGAGTAAATAATGACGAAGAGGCAGACAGATCCATAGGAAGTCGTTTTGCCAGCAAGGCAATATTGTTTTAAACACTTCATAACCTGAGCTTGTGTGCTGATGTGTCTGCAACACAATAACAAGCAAACATCATTCTTAGATGCATATGTGTTTAGTTTTCTTGCAACTGCATTATGACAACACACAGGGGTGCAGTCATGGGGGCAATGTTAGGATGATTCTAAGGGCCCCAGCATTCACAGGGGGGGCATTTGAGGACACTTCTAATAATGTTATTGATCATAACAGGGCCCCAAAATTGTATTCTTTCATAGGGGTGCAACATTTCTGACTGTGTCCCCTAAGAATGCCTACATTTTGACATATACTTCAGGTGCCTCAAGACTTTCAGTCTGGAGTTATCAGCGATTTGGCTCCCTGCCAGTTTTTTTCTTTTCTACTCAACACTCGATTGCAGCACAGGTTCACACAAGGCCAGTAAAGGGAGCTTGCTCCAGGCATGCCCACTATGAAGGAGACCTCTGCTCCTGTGAACACCACTGCTCTTTGACTTCTTCAAAGATCCCAAGTGTAGGTCTGGGCTGTGCTGAAAACATATGTGTACAGTGTCCAGTCTGACGTTGCTGTGTGTACTCCAACAGCCCTTTTGAAGAAACTAGTGCTGTGGTTCAAAGATGGCAGGAGACCCCCCACAAGAACTGTAAGTTCCTACTGAAGCCCATCCTCTGTGAGAAAAGGAAGCTTCTGGGCAAGTGAGGGATAACAAAAGGGCTAATAAAAAAGACTAACAGCAATGGGGAACACCATGTGAGGCTTGTACTGCACACCAAGTCAAACAACTTGTCTGGACAAGTCCATAACACAGGCCACTACAGCACTGCGACTGGGGTGTGCTATATTTCTGCTAAGCACTTCTGAGAAGTTTATTTATGACATTTATGGAATTTATGTACTGTGATGAAATATAGTGCTTATTTTTCTTACTCATACCAATAGTACATCGGTATCATAAATTTGACATTTTGGCTAAGCTTGTATTCTTTTGCTATATTGGTAAGTTTGAATTACTGTTGTGAAACTACCACTAGTGTCAGTAAAATGTCATGTAATTCACTGTTGTAAAGGATCCTGCTGTATTTACATTTTTTCATAGGTACAGACTTCTACATGCATGCACATTTTCCTATGTTGTCTTACTTGGGTATTGCAAAAACCATCTGGTATGTCTGGATAAAGAGAGAATTAACCCAGATAATAGCTGGGTTATTTTGTATACATGTAAAAGTTCAAATACAACATGTTATCCAGAAATGTCCCCTTATGTTTTTACAAAATTAGTATGCACTGCTGGGTCTTCATGACATAACTTCAACACCATGGAAAAAAGCTGTGGAAGAGATATTCTAGAGGTGCATTACAAAAGTACTCTTTGTTCACAAATATATACACAGTTGTGGGATATTTTCTCTTATTTGTGAAATGCTAGGCAGAGAACGATACAAACCCCGCACTCATACAGCTGGCCCTGGGGGAGAGCATCAAAGGTTTTTTTGGAGGCCCGTAGAAACCCATAAACTAGAAGGTGTGAATATTGCAACAATATTCTCCATGGACTATTTCTTTTACTTCTAAAAGTGAAAAAAAAACAGCAAAAAAAAAAACCACTCGTAAAATCAAATGTTCCAATTAGGACATTTAGAAATATTCCACTGTTGATTTAAGTGCAAATGCCCCATAGACTGGGAGCAACTATTCAATTTATTTCACTTCAACCATCTAACACAGTAGTAAGTAGTCTTAAGTGAAAATGGAACTTGTTGTTGGCTGGGCTGAATGCACTTCTAGTCTGGTTTGTTCATACCTTGATGATATGATGCAACTTGATGCACTTTTTTCTCTCCCTCCTGTGAGCGATTATCTAACTCTCCCGAAACAGACGGCCTCTCAGATCTCTAGACTCTAGAGGCGCAGATGCAGATTGGCTGGTACGTGCGAGGATCTGTTGTTATTTGTCTCCCATGTGTTGTGTTCTTAAACGGTGCTGAGTCACAAGCGGCCTGCATAATGGACAGATGGCAGTTTACATCGTGATTCATGCCGGTGGAGAGGAGGCTTTCACGAGCGAGTATTTATCTATCCTTGTTGCCACTCAAGTATCTCTCTCAGTAAAATCCCATACAGTTTCCAATACCAGGCAAGAGTTGGCAGTCATAGGTATGTAGGTTTTTTCCATCATGTAAAAATACAAGCAAATTGTGGCTATACCATTTGGCACTTTGGGTGGTTGCACAGTTGGCACGAATCTGAATGTGTAAAAGCTATTTTCATTAGGCAGCAAAAATACCATCTGTTTTAGAAAAAAACCTACTGTCATCTTACAGGTCAGCATTCAGAACTGTTAAAATAGGCCTTATCTGTCTCTCTCTTTCTGCTTAAGAATAGCAAGAGCTGACTTCATAAAGTCGTCTCGCTAGAATGGACACTGAAGATCAGCATTGGAACACTCTGAACACTGTCTAAAATGCAGCAACATATGGTCAGAAATACAAAAAAAAAAATAGAGATGATTTCAGAAATAATACTATCGTTGTATACCACCAAGCTTTATGTGTATTTCATGAGCTTCCAAGCAAGGATTTCTTATTCGGACAGCGAAAATGTGTACAAAGTAGTTAGACTGAGACCCGGTTAAACTTTCCCAAGCACCACAGACTCAGACATGTGCAAACAGTGAGAACTTTGTACTTTTCCACTTCAAATTTGGACATATTTGCACTAATATGCCTCTATTCGGAAAAGGCAATTATGCTGGAGGGTTACAAATGGCAACTTGTCATGGGCCAGTGATCACACCCTCACCGAAAGAAGAGGAGGAAAAAAAACAATTAGCCACAAGTAGCTCAAATATGCCTGCCACTGTGCTCCAAAAAGCCAGAGATTTCATCTCTTTGCCTCCCCTTAACTGTATATAATTCATTTCCGCATTGACAGTTTATCACAAATTGGCCCTTAAATTGTGCTTCCCCTGACTTGTGATGAATTCCCCCCGCGGGCCCCCCCCCCTCTTCGTTTTGAATGCTGACATTATTTCCATGGCAGACATCAACCGGTGAAATATTTGTGCAGCTTGTAAATACTTTTAATGAACGCAGGGCCTAAATAAGAAATGTGCGACCCGATGGGAGAGCCACGGGATCTGGACACCTCGCCGGCCGGCTGACAAGGTGGTGGGAGGCATAATTGCAACCAATTACGCTCGCACAAACACGGTGGGCCTTGAACACACACTGTGACGCTCCATTCTTCTCTTACCCCCCCCCCACCCTCCCTCCCTCGTTCCCTCATTCCCTCCCTCCCTCCCTCCCTCCTTGACTTTCTCTCCTTCTCTTTTTCTGTCAGGCACTTTGCAATCTAATACCCGATAACTCTTCAACTGGAAGCCGCAGACTACACCCCCCCAAACACACACACACACACACACACACGCACACACGCACACACACACACACACACACACACACACTTGTGCGTACACAAGCACACACACACACACACACACACACACACACACACACAGCAGTGCTGAGAACAGACCTCTGTTACAGCTTGGCACTTTATTAACTGAATTAAGGCGATCGATCGACTCTGGAGAACCCACTGCTACTTTTCTCCAGGCCACAATTAATAGCTCACTGCAGACGCTCGGCGACAACAGAGCACAGAGAAAGAGAGAGAAAGAAAGATAGAGAGAGAGAGAAAGAAAGAGAAAGAGAGAGAGAGAGACCTTATCCACAGGGTCATTATGAGTTTCCCTCCTCTACTGTTAAGTTCCAGAGGTGGGAAAAACAGAAAAATAAAGGAAAATAAAGCCCTGCCATTTTGTATTCGCTCTTTGTAGTTACTGAACCAGCTGATTATAATTAGCAAAACCCCTCAGCCACGTAGATGAGCCAATTACTGAAGTCACCTGATTTAATTGAACAAGAAGAACCAATACATGGTATCGGTTGCAGTTGTAGTCTCTTAGAAAGAGAGAGAGAAGGTGTGAGAGAAAGCTAAACTCAGAGAAGGAAGGGGGGAGGAGAGAGGAGGGGAGGGGGAAGATAGGATAGGGGTGGTCTTTAAAAGATAGAGGGATGAGAGACAGACAGAGAAGGTGGAGGAGGCAGGGCATGATGGGCTGATGGGCTGATTATTGATTTTTTGCACAGACGAGAGAAGAGAGTGACACAGCCTTACAATCCCAGTATATAAGAGAGAAGAGCAAGGAGCAAAGATTAGATTAGAGATGAACGCCTGAAGAAGTGCTATCAATACGTATGTGTGTGTGTTTGTGTGTGTGTGTGTGTGTGTGTGTGTGTGTGTGTGTGTGTATGTGGGTACGTGCGTGTGTGTACATGCATAGGTTTGTGTGTGGGGGTTTGTGTGTATGTATGTGTGTGTGTGTGTGTGTGTGTGTGTGTGTGTGTGTGTGTGTGTGTGTGTGTGTGCATGTGTGGGTTTTATGTGTGTGGGTACAGTGTCTTTATGCCATCCTATAAAGTGCAGTAGCCATTATATCCAGTGTGTATACATTTGTGTATGTGCAAACGTGTGTGTGTGTTTGTGTTTGTGTTTGTGTGTATAACTGTTCCTATAGCTTATTCCCAAAGGCCTCTTATCGCAGGGCAGGCAGCTGATGTGGTGAAGAGGACAGGAGGATAATTGGGGGTATGAAAGAGGGGGAGAGAATATGAGGGAGGGAGGGAGGGAGAGAGAGAGAGAGAGCAAGTGAAGGAGAGAAAGAAGGCGAGAGAGAGTAAGAGAGAGAGAGCAAGTGGAGGAGAGAAGGAGGGCAATAGAGAAGAAGAGACAGAGTGAGAGAGAGAGAAGAGAAAGAGAGAGAGCAAGTAAAAGAGATAAAGAGAGAGAGAGAGAGATAGAATAGAGAGCAGAGGGAGAGGTGAGGAGGCAGAAAAGCAGAGGAGCAGTGAGCACAGTTCATCCTCTGGGCCATCCATCATGGCCGACGGCAGAGGAGGGAGGCTCGCAGGCGCGCAGTCTGCCACGCAAACCATCCGGCACCGAGCGATCACAGCCTCGCCCCGCAGAACGAGATAGAGACGGAGGACGAGAGGAGAGATGGAGGGCAGAGACAGATGAGAGGAACGAGGGAGGGGAGAGACAGAGAAGGAGGAGGAGGAGGAGGGAGGAGGGAAGGAAGAGGAAGATAAGGAGAAGGGATGAAGAGGAGGAGGAGAGTGGAGAGACAGAGAATTAGAAAGGAGGTAGAGAAAGAAAAGGAGAGATAGATAAGAAGAAGAGAAGAAGAAGAGGTGTCTCAGCAGGGGTGCGGAGAGGAGGAGAAGCTGAGAGTTAGTCAGCCGTCTGGGGTGATTTAGAGTGAATTAGCTCGCCGGCTCTCATTGGAAACGACGGTTCCACTTGAGGAGACTCAGGAGTTTAGTCAGTAAGTTTTATCCCCTCTCTCTTTCTGCCTCTCTCACTGTCTCTCTCTTTTTCCCTCTGTCTCTTAATGTCATATTTCTGCTGCTCAGCACACTTCACATGCACAGGAAGAAAGAGGACCCCCCTCCGCGCACACACCTAGAGAGTGTCTTGGTGCTTCAGTCGAGAAAACATGGAGCACTGTTACGAACCCGTAAAAGTATTGAACATGGAAACACAACACAATACCCAGGTGTTGGGAGTACAAATAAGCTGAGTTTTTAAAATTGCAGAAATAAAAAAAACGACAACAGAAAGGCATTGATAACAGTCTAGGACAAAAGACAGGAACCAAGGAATATTACAGACACAAACAAAACAAACCCTGCAACCTTCCCTTCTCTTTAAAGTTAATAAAAACTACCTTCTCTCCTCAAAAGTACAAATGTGGGTCTTCCACAGGGCTGCTCTGCACATGCATGCTCTAACTGCTCAAAAAAAGGAAAAAAAACTGTCCTGCCACCATACAGAAACACAAAAACACAATTCAAAAGTTGTAAAAAGAACTGGTGGGGTGGTAGTCCAATGCCAACAACAAAAAATGCCAACAACAGCGTTGCATGTCATACAGTGAGGGGATGAGCACCATCTCTCTGTTGGAAAGAGAGCGGCTTTTATGGACAGATCCACCCACTCAGCCCGCGCTCAACTAGAGAGACGCACCTGCACACAATCCCACTCAATAGCAGACAGCGAGAACACGGTATTAGAGGTGATTACCTAGACACTGCAGCAAGGCCATATAACAAAGGATCTTGAGACCTAATGTGATCAGAGGGTTGTGGGTTCTCTTCCTGGACCAGAAAGAAAACTATGAGTGGGGGAGTGAACAAACAGCACTTTCCCGCACCCTCATTCATAGTTGAAGTGGCCTTGAGTAAGGCATCTAACCCCACATTGCTGCAGGGGGCCTTCACTCCTTCACGGTAGGTTGCTCTGGATAACAGGTAAATGGCATGTCATGAAAAAAGCACTGACTATTTAAAAATTAAATTTAAGACAAATGTATACTATACAGACTTCTGTGGACACTGAGTTTCTTTTATTCATGTACGGTGAATATCAAATAATATGTGAGTAGACAGGTCCTCTTTGGAAGCTTCCAGACTGCTGTTGCAATGAACCCAAGCCTCAAAGTATTTTAGTTATTTAAGACAGTATTTTATTCTTTCTACTTCTATTGTATTCTTTTATTCTTTCTGTGAACTGTCAAAGTGAAGAGACAGTAGGAGGACGATTATTAAGTGGATCTCAACTTTTAATGACTTTTTATTTGTTTGTTTGTGTGTGTGTGTGTGTGTGTGTGTGTGTGTGTGTGTGTGTGTGAGAGAGAGAGAGAGAGAGAGAGAGAGAGAGAGAGAGAGAGAGAGAGAGAGAGAGAGAAAGAGAGAGACAGAGAGAGAGAGAGAGAGAGAGTCTGTTTGTGTTTAGTTTTGCCTTGGCTTTTGCCATCTGAAAAGAAAAGCCATTCAAGTCTCAAAACTTCCGAGGAGCATGGTGTATTAACCTAGTCTTTAATAACTTTCCAATGTATAAAGCTGGAGAAGAATAATAATGAGATCACAACAAAAACAACTATTATTTGATTCCCTAGTGGTTCCAGACAGTAATCAATAAGCATCCACACAGACACAGAGTGGAAGGAACAGAATTAAAATAATACAATCTAAAATGTCTATATCTGTAGCTATCTGTATGCATTGATCTTTGTCCTTGTACTTTTGCTGTAACTGTGTGTGTGTGTGTGTGTGTGTGTGTGTGTGTGTGTGTGTGTGTGTGTGTGTGTGTGTGTGTGTGTGTGTGTGTGAATATTTACACCTAATTTAGCATGAGTATTATGCAACATTTCCTTTTCATGTATCTATTAATATAATTGCGTGTGTAGGTAAGAAGAGAAGGAGTTTTTTGTTACGGTACCGTGGACGTGTAGGTGTGTCCGTCTGAGCCACACACAGGGCTGGGGTGGAGCACTGGGCAGGGCCTACATTTCCCATGATTCACCTCCACCACCTTGTGCTGCTTATGGGTCACGGTTCCTCTCCTGGGCTTCGCGCTGCTAAGGGAGTGAAAGAGGAGTCCATTGTTATGTTATGTTTTTGATGTTGTGCTGTGCTGTGCTGTGCTGTGCTGTGCTGTGCTGTGCTGTGCTGTGTTGTGTTGTGTTGTGTTGTGCTATCTTGTGTTGTGTTATGGCAGCTCAGGGAAGTACAGCAGACATGTGAGCAGTTTACTGGAGCACAAAGCTACAAGAGAGGACAGAGACAAAGACATACATACACACACACACACACACACACACACACACACACACACACACACACACACACACACACACACACACACACACACACAAACAAACACAAACACAAACACACACACAAACACACACACTTAATTTATGACATCAGACAGCATTTACTCATGTGTGTGCGACACATGAACAGCAAAAACAGATGCCAGCCTGGTATGGAGGGATG
>CM059288.1:19872716-19880216 GCA_030347295.1 Setipinna tenuifilis | reverse complement strand
AGTGGTCATCAATACTGTCTAGGAGCAAAACTCCAGTTTAGTCCTGGTAATTTTAGCCACATAAGACGCAACCCCTATTTGGAGTTTGTTCTTGCCAGAATGGCATGACCAAGTTCTAATGTGTTACTGTAGGTAAATAATTTCTGTAATGTTGTAGTAACATTGTAATGCTGTAGTAACTTTTTTTTATTGCACTGGTGGAACAGCGCATCATTGCACAGGCAGAACTGTGTGCACTAACAGGCTACAATATTCCTTCAAATTCCCATGGAAAGTTGCTAACTTTACAAAACTGAACTTTGCTCCATGCAACTACTGAGACACACTGAGAAGCTGTACAAAAGTAATCAACAGCGACCGTTAAAGGCTGTTAAAAGGCAGAATCCATTCAAAAGAGAGAGTTTTGCAAGCTGCTTACTGTAATTTTGTGCGCATTGACACACATTCCATAAAATGGCCCCCACCTACTAAAAAGGAACTGGTCTGGACTATTTAAAGGTTTGAAGAATTTAGATGTTTCAAAGGGAACAGTGCTCAGTTCTCCACTGAGCAGAACCGAGGCAGTAAAAAAGCCTGACTAGCTGATTGGTTCTGAAATGTTGCTCTCAAGAGAAATAGGTAAAGAAGAAAATGACTGTGAGCTGCAAAATTATGTTCTATATCTGTGAAGAACAGGTGACACTGAGGAAAGTGTGTGAGAGAGGGTGAGAAAGGGGGAAAGAGGGTGTGAGAGAGAGCAAGAGAGACGGAGAGGCAGAAAAAGAGAGAGAAGGAGAGTGAAAGAGAGGAGAACGGGGAGAGGGATAGAGTCAGAGAAAATTGTGGGCATGGGCTGCTAACAATAAAAAAAAACAGCGGACATAGGAGAAACTGCTAAAGAAAAGAACATTTATCATGGCAACACACACACACACACACCCACACCCACACACACACACACACACACACACACACACACACACACACACACACAGGCATTTTGAGGAATAGGACCCTTTTTCACCCTAAAGTGAAAACCATTCCTGTCAGAGCCAGGGGCCGTGATTCAGTGAGTGGTGGGGGGTTGGGGGGGTGGGGGGCAGAAAGAGAGCTGAGGAGAGAGAGATAGAAAAAGAGATAGAAAGAGAGAGAGATAGAATAAGAACGAGAAAGTCAGTGAGAGATGATGATAAGTGGGAATAGCTGTCTCGTGTGTTTTTTTTAGCTACGTTCTCTTTCAGGTCAGTTATTATTTTTTTTCCACCTTCCACTTTGCTTTGTTCCCAGCGAGGAGGCAGGAGTGTGTGTGAGTGTGAGTGTGTGTGTGTGTGTGTGGGGGGGGGGGGGTGGCAGGGTGATTTAGGAAACACAAGCTGGGATCGACACAGCAACAGCCAAAGCCATTTGGCCGAGTCGAAGCAGATTAAACGCATGCTAAGTGCGCTGTGTTGGAACACCTCCATCACCTGGCACTGCTCAACCACTCACCTCACCTGCCTCTCTGCACAACTTCCCCAAAACTAATGCGCAACTCATATCGCTTAGAGTGACATAAGCAAAAAGGCATCTGAAATATATTTTGTTTCACACGCGTATACACACACACACACACACACACACACACACTCTCTCTCTCTCTCTAAAGTAAAATGCACTGAAAAACACACAGAATTATGCTCATGAATTTGAATTTCTACCTCAATTTAACACACATTTCCACATATACACAAACACGCACAAATATAGACTTTTAACTTTCTATTGAAAATACTGTACAAACATACATACAGTACATACATATATACATACTGCACATACATACAGAAATACACACACGTGCGCACACACAGACACACAAAGACAGACTTTCTTCAAAAACAGACTTTTCTCGCTCTCTACAATACTGTACATACATACATACATATATACTGTTAGTGTGTATACATACGGCTAGTGTTCCTATTTATTGTAGGTTTCCAGCAGTATTAGCCCGTTTATGTCTAATTTGTTTCATAAGATTAGATGCTGTGAGTGGCGTTGGGACAGCAGGATTAGTATGATAAAGTTAGCTGAATAAACATGCTTTAATAAGTCAATTCATTGTCTGAGGAAATAGTTGTGCGCCATATAGCAAGTAGTTAAAATGTTTTATCATCGAAACGTCCAAAAAAAGCTCTCCTACAATTCCGAGTTTGAAAGAGTAAGTATTCTTCTAGACTAGAGGACAAATTAGAATAGACCATAGGAAGCCTATTAGCATGCTAAATTATTTTGCTAATCTGAAGATAATACGAGTCTCTCTTCAGGCTAATAAAGAAAACGTACTTGCATGGGCAACTGTATTTGTAATGAATGTTGTCTGTTATGAGAAATTCATTTGGTCCGTTGAGAAAAAATATTGTCACATAGACTGTGCAGCTGTTGCCTTTGGCAGAACAGAATGTGTCACAAAAGGGCACAGTGGAGCTTCAAACTGTGCGGTTAGGAGAGTTTCTTTGTAATCGCTGATGACATCTGACTCAAGTGCTCCAAGCACACATTGATCAATATCTGCTATCCTTGTCGCCAATGTTGATTACAATGATGCACCAAGCCATACGGGAGGTAATGCTAACTCAATGTAAGCTTTGCTTGAACACATGTTCAAAGTATTGAAACAGTAATTGGTCATGATATACGTATATGTGTGCGCAGAGTTATTTGGAAAAATATTATTATTATTTGCAGCTTTATGGTACATACGTGCATAGACACACACACAAACATACACACAAACAAACACACACACACACACACACACACACACACACACAAAGACAGAAGACTTTCTCTCAAAAATACTGTTCATAGATACATACATGCATAGACTTGTGCACACACGCACACACACACACACGCACACACATACGCACACACACACACACACACAAACCAAAAAGCCCCCTCTCCAGCAGCCATCATTTCAGCTGCCCACCTCCCCTCGGTCCCCCTCCAGCCTGCGTGGTAATATCCGAGGCGCTCGGGGCTGTTAGACTGAAGAGGCGCAGGTGGCTTTTGCTCAAGGTGACAGAGATCGGAGTCTCACCAGATGCTGAGAGAGAATTCAATCAGACCACCACAATCCCCACGCAACATGCCATCTCTGTCTCTCTCTCTCTCTCTGTCTCTCTCACACACGCACACGCACACACACACACACATGCACACACACAAACACACACACACACACACACACAAGCCACCTGCGAGGACAGCAGTAAGCAATTACTCAGATAATGTTACGCCAAAACTATGCATTAAACTATTGCATAAACACTGCATACTGACAGTAATGAGTTGAAAAGAATGTGAACAGATGACAGGGGGAGGGGCAAGAGAGAGAGAGAGAGAGAGAAAGAGAGAGACACAGGGACACAGACAGACAGACAGACAGACAGACAGACGGGAAGACAGATATACACAGACAGACAAACAGACAGACAGACAGACAAACAAAAAAAAGATAGTGTTGATCAACTAGTTTACCCTGGGTAAAGTGCTGGGTTCAATGGTACCCATTCCACCTAAAAGAACATTTCCACACTTTTTAATCCCTATTCTTCATCCTTCTCTCTTATCCTCTTCTTTTCACTATGCTTATCTTTCATCTGTTCTCTGTCGGCTTCTCTCTGTCGGCTGGGCTCTCTTTCTCACCCTCTTTACTCCTTTATTCCTCTCTTTTTCATCCTCTACTCTACTTCCATCCACTTCTCTCCTCTCTCTTCTTTCATTCTCTTGTTTCCTTTCTTCTCCTCTCTTCTCTCATCCTCTCCTCTCCACTCTGTCTCACCCTCTTTTCTCAATTCCTCTCATCTTCTCTTTCCCTCTCCTACTCTTTTCTATCCCCTCTCATTTCCTTCTCTCCTCTCTCTTGTCTTCACTTCTTTGGCTCATCCTCTCATCTCGCTCTCTCTCTCCCCCATCTTCCATTTTTTTTTCCAACATGTCCTCTCTTCTTCTTCTAGCATGCCCTCTCCCATCTTTCTCTGTCATCTCTCTCATGCTCTCATCCTTCACCTCTTCCTCCTCCGCTCCGTACTCTGCCGTGACCTTCACTGTCTCCCTCTCGGCTGGTGCTCTGGTCGGGGCAGAGGAAGGCGGCTCTGCGCTGGTGCTGCCAGCCTGCTGCCAGCCTGCTGTTGCCCTGGCCCACCGCCATGCCAACTGGCACCTCACAAGCATGACGAGGCATATTAGAGGCCATGTGGCATGCCTCCCCCTCTACACACACACACACAGACACAGACACACACACACACACACACACACACACACACATACAGGCACACACAGGCACACACACACACACATATACACACACACACACACACACAGGCATTTTGAGGAAACCGACCGTTTTTCACCTGTCATGCATGCACACCTGTGTTCCATTCAACAACACAGCTATAAGGCACACCCGTATAAATAATTACACATTATGTGAGCAATATTTCCAAAACAGGAGTGATAAGTTAATATAAAAGTATACCAACACCAACTCAGTCAAAGACTCACAAAGGCAAGCAATTTGTGTTCTCAGACTTATAGTTATCTATTATAGAATAAAAACATAATTTTTGAATATGGCGAATGAATAGAAACACATCCTGATTTATTCTCAGACACACAGACGGTAGCTTTGTTTACATAGACACTTTTAATCTACTTAGAAATGGAAAAACTACTCAATCGGAATAGAAATGCACCTACAAACACCTCGATCGGGATAAAACCGTCTGATCCAAAAAATTTAATCTGATCAGAAAGGGTGGTGTAATCTGTTACAGCCATCAAGAATACACTTATTGTGATTGTTTCTGGTGGGCTCTATGATGTGTCCAGGTCTGACCACCAATAAGATGTCCATCGTTAACCGGCAACCTGCGTGCGACAGTGGCTATTCGAACGTATTGTCATTGTCAATCATTTTTGTAACTGTTATGTAAGCGCTGCATTCAGATCAGATGATTAGATTAAATCTATTCTGCTCAGAAAAAAAACTGTAAATGTAAATGTAGCTACTGTTGGGCAAACTTCAAAGGATTAGAGTCAAATCATAAACACACCTGCTAGAGTATGCACGCACGCACGCACGCACGCACGCACGCACGCACGCACGCACGCACGCAAGCACGCACGCAAGCACACACACACACACACACACACACACACACACACACAAACACAAACACAAAACAACACAAACAAACCCATCTGGTTCCAGATAATAAAAAATGAAAGAAATGAGACATCAAAGCTCAGACAAAATGTCTCATTTAAACATGTCCCTGGAAGACCTTCATTAGTGAAGTTTTGATCACAGAATGCGTCGAGTCGGCTGGATTTGTGTTCGGGGAGCTAATTGTGTAGGGTCTCCCCCTCCAACCCAGCTCTCAGAGCTGTGGGCTAATGAAAAAAACACTCTCTCTCTCTCTCTCTCTCTCTCTCTCTCTCTCTATCACTTACTTCCTGTGACCACACACGGTTTCAAGCAGGGTGGCGATACAGTACCGTTCCATCAGATCTGACAACGATACTCCGCCCACGCATCTATTCATCCCTTCTATTCGTTTCTTCACTTCTGCTGCTCCTTTCTTTCTTTCTTCCTTTCTTCCTTTCTTCCTTTCTTTCTTTCTTTCTTCTTTTTTAAATGGCAATTAATGTGGCCATGAAGGGTTCACTGTTTGTTCTGTTTTTTTTAATTTTTTATTCTGTCTCTCTCACCTTTCAAAATGGCAATGAACCTGGCCACAAATGGCGTACTGTTAAATACCTCTCCACTAGGTTTGTGGCAGGAGCCTTAGTAGAGTTGTGTGTGTGTGTGTGTGTGAGGGTGGGATGTGTGTGGTTTGCTAATGGTGTCTGTGAACTAGAAGCCCATAGACTTCAGCCATCAATTGTGTGTGTATTATTGGTCCTCTGCTCAGAATGCCCCCTATATAGTCTCTATGGCTCAGACTATGTAAACATATAGTCGAAAAGCCTCTTTGTTTGTGGGCAGCTGTGGCCTAATGGTTAGGGAGTTGGTCTTAGTATCAGAGGGTCATAGGTTTGATTCCTGCACCAATAGCAGAAATGTGGGTGGGAGTGAATAACAAGTGCTCTCCTACACCCTCATCCATGGCTGAGATACCCTTAAGCAAGGCATCTAACCCCACATTGCTCCAGGGAGACTGTCTTTATACCTAATTCAATGTAAGTCAATCTGGATACGCGTGTCAGCTAAATGGAATGTAATAAAACACTGGATATGGGCTTTGTTAATGGATGGGTGAAGCGACTTCTAAAAAATGCCTGGGTAGATATTACCTAATTTAGTAAATAAAATAGATTTATATGTTACAATCGAATACAAAAACACACTGTCCAAACAACAACAATAATAATAACAAAATACATAGTAATCATAGTAAGCATAGCAATAACAATAATAGTAATAATAATCATAATTATTATTATTATTATTGTTGTTGTTAATAATTATTATTATAAAGAATAAGAAGAGGAAGAAAAATAAGAAGACAAAAACGCCAAAAGCAGCAGGTGCAAATATGATTAAGCATTGGTGGTGGGGGACTATTTATATGTTGAGGATGAGGAACCAAGGACCTTTTCCGAAGGCAGATGAGTAAGTAGGTGGGTGGGTGAGTGAGTGTGAGTGAGTGAGTAAGGTGTGGGTTGGAGGGGGAGGGACCTTGAGGGACCTTTTGAGCAAGATCCAGGAGCTAGCTGACAGGGTCAGGCAGTTATTTCTCCCTTCACCATGCCATCTCTTTCTTTCATCTCTCATGTTTCTCTCCCTCTTTCACGCATTCTCTCTCCCTCTCTCTCTTTCTGCTCCTTTATCCATCTAGCCATCGTATAAAAATTGGAAAGAAATCCCTCCATTTTGCACAACCTGACAGGTGATGAGTCTGTGGTATTTGTTTGAAGCTGCCTTTGGCTCCTTTTTTAAGGAGGTGGAGAGAAAGAAAGAGAGAGAGGGAGATGGAGAGGGAAAGAGAGAGAAAGAAATACTCAGGGACAAAAAAGAGAAGAGAGAATTAGATATTTTCTTGTGGACAGATCTTTGCCTGAGGTGACATGTAGGCCTTTGGAGATGGTTGGATGGGGAGAGTGGAGTGGGAGGAAAAGAGAGGGATAGAGAGAGAGAACGAGGGTGAGAGAGGGCAAGAGACAGACAGGGAGGGAGAAGGGGACTGTGGAGAAAATGAGGGAGAAAGAGAGTGGGAAGGGTGAAAGAGAGCAAAGGAGAGAGAAAGCGATAGACAGGGGTGGCAGAAAGAGAGAGAAAGGACGAGAGGGAGGGGGGAGAGGGGGGGGGGGGGAGGGAGGGGGTGAGAGAGAGAGAGGAGTAGAGTGAAGTAAAGAAAGAAAGAGAGGGAGAGGGAGGTGAAGAGAGAGAGGGAGGTGAACAGAGAAGGAGAGGAGGAGAGAAGGAGGGAGAGAGAAGTGGAAAGAGAGAGTGAGAGAGGGAAAGAG
>CM059288.1:19860216-19862716 GCA_030347295.1 Setipinna tenuifilis | reverse complement strand
ATGACTGTATACATCACATGTAGTTTTGCCAGAGTTTTGGTTGTGGAAGGATGTCTCTGTTAGCTTGCTGTGAGGCTGTAGTAAAGTGAGTTTGTTAAAAATTATCTGTCCGGCCGGTTTATTTTTGTTATTCCAGTTTTTGGTTTCCTGCTGTTTGGTTTATGATGGTTTATTTACTACGCACTGTAAATAAACCATCACCATTATTCACTTTATATTTGAGTTGCCTACTCCTTCTTTTTATTCACATTTGGGTGTGGCCAGTCCTGCTGTGATGTGAGGGGTGGAGAAGCCTTCTCATTCACAGGTACCTTTCAAAGTATCTAAAGATAACAACATGAAATATTATATACTTATACTGCACATACCTTAACATTAATCCTAACCCTAACCCTATGGTACAGTGCACTGTAATTACTGTACATAATGTTTAACTTAACTTTGTCACACTGAACTTCATGATGTAGATACACTGTAACACGGACTGTACGATAAAGTGTGACCCAATGACTATATGACGACACTTCACAGACCAGAGGCATATCACGACCTTTAGACTGTCTGATAATTACCTCATCAGTCTGGTCTTTGGGATTGGGCTGGGGTCGTTATGTTTCATGTCACATTTCAGAGCCAGTCCCTCTGGAAAAACCTGGAGTTGGGGACGCAGGGATCAATCACAAGCAACTCCCCACCATCCCTCACTCTCAGACATAATGGGACAGTAGGCGTACAAATCTGTATATTAAGGTACAATCACCATTAATGTACCCCCAAAGGCTAATATTTGGATTTTTAAGGTACTGATGTGTACCTCTTCAGCTCTGGAAAAGGTACAAACTATTTGTAAACCTGTGGTTAAAAGGTACAATTATGTGCCTTTGAGGGTAGTGCCGGTGTGACAGGTTTTGTACTCCTAAAAGTACAATTCTGTACCTTCTTTTCCGAGAGTGTACCTACAGGGACAGTACCCTCAGAGCATCTTGGAGTTAAGAGCCTACCTCAAGGGCACAATGGAGGCATAACCTGAGATTGAACTTACAAACCATCTGCTGCTCCATGTGGTCACCGACCATCAGACCACCGCCACCCATCATGGGGTCAGATGAAGTTTCCATTCCATTCCATTCCTTTCCTGTCCTTCCCTCTCCTTTCCATTCCTCTCTTCTCCTCCCATTTTCTTTCTTTTTCTTCCCTCCCATCTCTTTTTCTTTCCTTTCCTCTCCTCTCCCCTCCTCTCCTCTCCTCCCATCCCCTCTCCTTTCCTTTTCTTTCCTCCCCTCTACTTTTTTTCCTTTTCTCCCATCTCCTTTCCTTTCCTCTCCTCCCCTCTCCTTTCCTTTTATTTCCTTTTCTGTTTATTTTGTTCGATTCCATTCTACTTCATGTCATTTACCTTTCCGTCCCCACCATCTTTTTTCTTGGACCCCCTCACCTGTTTTGACTCTTTCCTGTCTGTTTGATGTGCAGCCTCTCCCTTTTATCCTTGTTGTCAACATTTGATGTGGCCCTCCTCCTCCTCCTCCTCCCTTCAATATATCCCTCCGTCCATCCTATTTCCTCAGTCAATTTCCTGTTTCATCTCCCAATGTTCTTCTTCTTGTTATTTTTCTTCATTCTCCCTCTCTCTCTCTCTCTCTCTCTCAGTCTCTCTCTCAGTCATAGTGTTCCTTCTCCATTGTTGTCATGCCTCATGTCCAGCATTAATGATCTCTGAATAATGCATGACATTGTCACAGCGAAGTTGTGCTGCGCAAGCTTACAGTACATACTCGCTCTGCGCCCGCTCGCTCGCTGGCATTAATATAGAAATGTGCGGCAAGGCCATTCTTGGCAGGAAGGCCTTTCATGCGGAGATTTATGAGCATGTATGGTCTTTGTCCCTTACGTTCTCGCTTCTTTTGTGTGTGTGTTTGTGCATGTATGCGATTGTGTGCCAGTGTGTGTGTGTGTGTGTTTCTGTGTGTGTGTGTGCCAGTGTGTGCGCCAGTGTGTGTGTGCGTGTGTATGTTTTTGTGGACTCACACGTGTGTACATGTGTGTATGTGTGTGTATGTGTGTGTGTATGTGTGTGTGTCAGCCAGTGTGTGTTTGTCCATGTTTGGCAGGGCTGCTCTTGAGGGTCTCTACTGCAACTCAACTCAACAGAACGACTGTGTGACTCTAGGTTACATAGCAATGCTGCTCAAACACACACTTCAAACACACGTATACAGTGTCAATAATTTACTCCATCATCTCACTGAGGTAAAGAGGGGTGCAGTGGTTGTACCACATAAGTGCATAGGTAAACAAACAGCCGGACCATGTGCATGTATAGTATAGTCATGTCCCCCATATGTAACACTGAGTGTCGTTTAGTGAAAACTCGGGCGTAATATTCACTTGTGGCCTGCATCCTGCGAGTGCAGGTAATGGGCCATAAATTATAGCTCTTATCATGCACAGGATGGTGCAAAGCTTTTCCGAAGCGCGGCGGCGGCGTCATTTGGAATGCATC
>CM059288.1:19840216-19847716 GCA_030347295.1 Setipinna tenuifilis | reverse complement strand
GAAGGAACAGGGCTCTGTGCCTATGGGGTTGGGGGGGTTAGGTGGGGTGGGGGGATGCAGATTAGACACTCCCTCATTATAAGATGTGGAAGGAGACCTCGATGCTTTTTCCCCCTCTTTCTTTCTCTCTTCCTCTCTCTCTCTCTCTCTATCCTCTTTACCAACAAACAGGGAACTTGGCTTGGTTCAAGGATAAATTATGTGTTAAGCAGGGGATTGTTCCCATTACAGTAATGACTTTACGGGGCATATTTTCAACTGGTAAAATAGGCTGATTATTTTCAATCGTATTTCGATGGTTTTCAAATAGCGTCTTAAATAAACGGCTTCTAAAGTCAATCTCCCTCACACTTTCTCTCTCTCTCTCTTACTCTCTCTCTCTCGCTTGCTCTCTCTCTCTCTCTCTCTCTCTCTCTCTCTCTCTCTCTCTCTCTGTGAAAGTGAATGGCAAGGGACAGTTCTCAACAGAATTTGCCCTTGTGGGAGAGTACAGGATGGCAAAAAAAGTTTCTTTGATGGGTCTAACTGAGTCTCCCCCTCCTCTCGTATAGCAGAGAGGAGAGCATAATTAATATACGAAATGACATTCAGGAAACGAGTGTACTTCATGAATTGATTATTATGACAGGCCCAGCTGTCTCACTAATAATAGCAGAACCAACATCCACAGTTGCATTCCAGGGAGGCTGAGTGGAGTGGAGCACAACTGTTTGGGGCCAAGTCCTGGTGTGGTTCTGTATCAGAACCAGGACTCGACCCAATCCGGAAAAAAAAAACAGTATGACGCTATCTAGCTAGATTGAGAGCCAGTGGTGGAACTCGTTATCCAGGGTGATGGTGCCCCTAATTGCTTCCCAGGAGACCCACTGGATCTCTGTCAAACACTTTGGCCCTCCTGTGGCCAAAACACATTTGTAACAGCAATTACAATTTTAATGTTTTATGTTCGCTCCACACCCAGTCTAATTCTCAAGTGTGTGTGTGTGTGTCTTTTTCTTAATCTGTTCTGGAACATTCCATGGATGTGAGATAAAATAAGAAGAATTCAGTGCTGTTACTGCTAAGGCCTAGGCACTGCATTCTCAGGCCTCTCACACACACATTGGCAGATATTTAGAAAAAAAAACAGGTACTTTTCCTACTCTGTTTTTGAAACTGACCCTATACACATGAGATAGTTTTCAAAAATATCTTGGTATACATGAACCTGGACTAATTAACTGTCACACGGTGCATAGAATCAACCGTTGCATTTCCTGTTGCAAACTTTGAAGTTATGAACCTGAAACTTTGGCCAGCTTTTTTAAAAATTAGCATCTTCAGTGACTGAAACATTTGTGGATATAGGCCAAACCACAATAAAATAAAAAATAAAAAAACCTAGCTACAAGTATACGAAGACCCAGGTAGACTTATGTCTGGTAGACACCCCCTATGCACCACAACAGAGCATTCAAGGGGCTAATGAAATGAGAAATGTAATATTTTTCTTGGTAGAATTTAAAATAGTTTGCAAAGATGTGCAAAGTCCAGGGCAGAAAGTGGCCAGAAGAAATGGATATATCCAGACTTCTAGAACTTTCTTAGCGACTTCTTAACCTTCCAGCCAACTTATTGTGCTCATGTAAAAAAATCTCAGGTGCTGCATTTTCGCTTCGGTAATATCAACAGATGATTGGCATATGGCTGTGTGTGTGTGTCTGGGTGTGTAGGTGTGTATCTGTCTGTCTGTGAGTGCACCTGTGTGTGTGTGTGTGTGTGTGTATGTCTGCGTGCCCATGTGTGTGTGTGTGTGTGTGTGTGTGTTTGTGCTCCAGTGCCCCAGTAGAGTTAATGAGAAGCATACTCCTCCAGCCCGCACTAGCCCTAGCCAGCGCTAGCGTGGCAGCGTGCCTCATACATAATGTAGCAAAGCGCAGGCTGGCCCAGTTAATGAGCGCCACTCCAGCCGACTCAGACGACAGGGCCCAGCCAACCAACCCGCCCGCCTACCCGCCTGCCTGCCCGCCTGCCCGCCTGCCTGCCCGCCCGCCAGCCTGCCTGTCTGCCCGATTCAGAGGTGTGGGAGGCAGGCACAAAAAGGACAAACACTGGCCTCCACCAGCTTCTTACTCCCCACAGGGTTAATTAGAACCGAGCCCTCCCTCCCCCCTGCTGGAGGCCATTTTGGCTCCGTTTTCCTGCTCCTTTTTCCCCTTTACACCGCCCAGAGTCATGCCACCATTCTGGCTCAAGCGGCATTTCAGTTTCACAGGCCACTGCTGGAGCACTGTCACAGGCAATGCTGGCTCTGCTGCTGCTGCTTGGGTCTCTCGCTGTTCGAAATTACTTCCTTTTTATGCTCCCATCCTGCAGTCTCACACCTACCCAATCCAAAGCCAGGTGATGCATTTTGGGATTTTTTTCACTGGGTTTGGAATAACCATGCAGGGCTGTGCTCAATTTTTGGTTGATTACATGTTTTTTTAACCCTCTACATAGTCTGTGAAGATTCCTCATTCATTCATGTCATGGTAGTCAAAGGAGCTACACTGTAAGCAACTGGACTTTCTTTTTGGAGCTTGAAGACATTTCACCTTTCATTAGCTTCCCCGTTATCAGGCCAGGACTGAAGAAGCCCTTTGGATGAAAAGGTGAAACGCCTTTAATCTCCAAAAAGAAGTCCAGTTGCTTACCTTACAACTTTCAACTTAGCTCTTTTGACAAACCTTTACAAAGGTTAACCTAAGTTCAGAAAGCTACCGTTTGATACTCAAGACTTTAGATTAAGAGTGTTTCACCTCCACACCTTCTTCCATCTCTCCATCTCACATTCTCACCTTCTCTCCACATTTCTCATCCTCTCATCATCTGTCAGGCCTTTTTCTCACCTTTCTCCTTCCTGCTCTCCTCTTGCTCTCTCTCTATTCTTTCCTCATCTCCCCCATCTTAACTGATTTTCTCTCTCTCTCTCTCGCTCTCTCTCTCTCTCCCACACCTCTCTCTCTCTTTTCCTCTCTCCTCTCTCTCCTTCTATGTCCTTCAAGCCTGAGGTCAAATATCTTAATTATAGGCACACAGACGCACTCCTCCATATGGGATTGGGCTGTGTGACCCCAAGGTCAAAGGTCATGTTAGTCAGGCCCCCAGGGAGTAGCCAGGCTGCTGTCCAATAAGAGAGGGACCATAAAAAGCCCTGAGGACTGCCCAAAGTTCTTCGTTACTGCAGGAGCCTAAGAGCTCCACTAAAATTGGATGGACAAGAGGTGTGCTGTGTCTGTGTGGATTTCAGTGTGTGGATTCCTGTGGTTAAATCAGTTGCATTTGGAGGTCAAAACATGAGGGTATGACCTTGTTTGTCTGTCTTTGAATGTGCTTGTTTGGCTTATTTATTTTGACCACCAGAGTGTGTGTGTGTTTGTGTGTGGGTTTGTGTGTGCGTGTGTGTGTGCGTGTGTGTGTGTGCATGTGTGTGCGTGTGCGTGTGTGTGTGTGTGTGTGTGTGTGTGTGTGTGTGTGTGTGTGTGTGTGTGTGTGTGTGTGGGTGTGTGTGTGTGTGTGTGGCTGTTCCAGATGCCTTCGTTGAAGGAGGACCTGCTGTCTGTTCTACTGCCTACCCAATCCTGAAACCCAGACAAGACTCGACACCAAAAGACTAACCTTAACGAAAGCCAGGGCCAGAGACAAGAACAGCACTCAAGGCAAAAGGCAGTGCTGTCAAGGTTCTGTTCTCTTCCTCCATTTCAATTTCCTCTACATCTACTCCCTATTCATTCTAATACTTATTCTCCCTTTCACTCTCTCTCTCACTTTCTTGCTCTCTTTCTTTCTCTCTCTCTCTCTCTCGCTCGTTCTCTCTCACTTTTATGTATCCATAAATATGGCCATGCATAACAATAACATCAATCACATCTCAAATCTCACAGCTGGTTAATGAGATACATCACGACACCCTGAGAATTAACATTTCTCTTCCTTTCAAAGAGATAGATAGAGAGGGAGCTAGAGGAAGAGAGGGAGAGAGAGGGAGAGACAGACAGAAAGAATGAGAAATCTAAACAGACAGAGAGAAAGAGAGAAAAAGGAGAGAGAGAAAAATAAAGGGAAGGAAAAGGAAAAGACAAAGGGAGAAAGAGAGAGAGAGACAGACAGAGATGCACAGAGAGGGAGAGAGAGAGAAAGAGAGAGAGAGAGACAGGGAGAGAGAAAGAGGGAGGGAGAGGGTTAGTAAATGTGTACCAACAGAGAGAGAGAGAGAGAGAGAGAGAGAGAGAGGAAGGTTAAGAAATGAATGGAGTAAAAGAGAGAGAGAAGGGAAGGCAGGCAGAGTGAGAGTGTAGTGAGGCGGAATAAAGACTCATGTTCCAAAATGGAATTAGAGAGGGTGGCGGGATCTAAATGAGGGTGATAAGTACTACCCCACTCCCAGGCGTTTTCGCCGAACACGGAGCCGCTGGCAAAAAAAAAAGAACCCACTACGCGAGGCAAGGCACTACCCAGCTCTTCTCTGCGCAGTGTGTGTGTGTGTGTGTGTGTGTGTGTGTGTGTGTGTGTGTGTGTGCTGCGGCGGTCCACATCGGTACTGAAGAATAACTCCTTTGATCTGAGACTTACTTCTCTTACTGGAGCTAACTCCCCATCACACAAACGCTCTTGTAGAACATCCTGGGAGAGGCACTGACATTTGTGGAAGATACACGCACACACGTACACACAGTAACAGACATAGGCAGAAACACACGTACCCACACACACACGTACACACACACACACACACACACATATAAACACACTCACACAGACACACGTACACACATACACACACACATACACACACACACGTGCACACAAACACACACACACAGTTGTACACACACACACATACACACACGCACACACACACACACACACAGACACTTACACACATACAGACACGTGCACACAAGCAAAAACACACACACGTGTGCACACAAGCACACACACACACACACACACACACACACACACACACAGAAACTCGCACTGCATTATGATCATCCAACAACAGAGCAAATCTCAGTTGTGCAAATACAAAGTTGCACACTGCTTTCTCATGTAAATCAGTAGGGACTCTCATGGCATCCTCAGCCATTATTCATTTTACATACAGCAACATCACAGACCGCTGCTGCACAAACTTTCTTTTTCGTGGGTGGAGGAGGAAGAGGATGATGATGTAGCAGATGTGTAACACATGTTTTTAAAAAAAGGACCCACAATTCCCCAAACCCAAAGCCTAAACACATTCAGCACTTTTTCCATACAGCGAGTGTAGCATTAAGTATTTAAGAGGCTCGACATTAAAATACGGGGCTACTAGCAAAACTTTTTCTCTATTGTTCAGCAGCAGGCAGTGGAGGAGCAGAATTAAAAGAGTAAATGTAAAAAAAAAGGAGTCCACTAGACTTCGGCTTTGCCTCTTGATTCATCTCACGGCAAAGCAAAGCAGCACTAGCACCGTGGGGAGTTACAGTTCAGTTAGAAGCTGCTTTGCAGATATTACTGATGGCCAAAACTTCTTGGCTCTCCCACTTGCTGCCTATTTGAAGAAGGGAAAGAAAAAAATGCCCCCCCCCCCCCCCCCCCCACGCCTCCTCCTCTAATATTACATTAAAATGGGCACACCGAGTGGGAGCGCTTACCGCCATCATCGATCTTCCACTTCCCTGCCGCCGAGTGGCTTTTGATTCCTGCTTCGCCATGTCTCCCAGCTCTGGCCTTTGTGTCTGTGGAAAGTGGGGGAAAAAAAGGAACTTTTTAGTGCTGGCATATTATGTCCCCACACCACCAAACCCCCCCACCACCAACCACCCAGACCCCAAATAGGGGACCCCAGGGCCACAGGGACCAGGACGTAGAACTTCATTAACTGTGTCTACACTCAGCACTTCCCAAAACCAGGACCTCCAGGGAAAGGGGGAGATGGGTACTCTGTGGTTCTATGGAGAGGTTACTTTTTTAGGGGGGTGGGGGGGTTGCTGAGCCAGAATCTTCCCCGGTGGCCCAGAGGCGGTCGCGACTGAGAGGCCAACTAAAAAGTTCAACATCTACAAAAAAAAAATGAAGGTAGCTGCTACTGGATGAATACGTTTGAAGATCACAGTAGCGAGAAACACTAACACTTTCGATGCTAATTGATCACATACACACATTTAGAATTGGCAAACGCTAACATTTGCTATGCTAATTGATCACATACACATATTTAAGATTGCCAAACACTAACACGTTCTATGCTAATTGATCACATAGACATATTTAGAATTGCCAAAACTTAATGGTCACAAATGTACAGTATCAGATGAGCTGACAGTCTGGTACAAACACACACACACACCTGACCTGAACACGCACACACAGGAAGGTGGGGGGGAGGTGAAAGGACGAGAAAAGGAGAGAATAAGAGAAGGGTAGGGTGGGGGGGTGGGTGGAGGAGAAGGCTGGAAGGGGGGGGGGGATACATGGTCGGCGCGGCACGATGGTAAAGGGATGGCATTAACGACTTATGGTGATTTAATCTCCTAATTCATTCAGGCGGGATATTTACGGCGCTGTGCGTTTTTATGAGGCGCTGACAGACTTTGCTTTATTCTCCCTTCGCCCGCCCGCCGGCCCCCCGGGAGAAGACTGAGAGCCAACGCCGATTTATGGGCCACCCACCACCCGCCACCAGCAGCAGCCTTCACCGCAAACACCACACCACACACATCTCAAAACTTAGACAGACACAGGGACAGAGGGAGACAGAGGGAGACAGAGACTGAGACAGAGACAAACAGATAGAGGGGGAGAGAGGCAGAGACAGACAGACAGACAGACAGACAGACAGACAGAGAGACAGACAGACAGACGGAGAGAAAGTGAGACAGAAACAGGGACAGAGAGAGAGAGACAGACAGAGAAAGAGAGAGAGAGACAGAGACAGACAGAGAGAGAGGAAGAGAGACAGAGACAGACATCCCAGTCCTCAGACAGAAACGGGGACAGAGAGACAGAGAGAGGGAGAGGCTGAGACAGAGGCAGACAGAGGGAGAGAGAGAGTTACAGAAACAATAACAGAGAGAGAAAGACAGAGACAGAGACAGACAAAGGGAGAGAGAGAGAGAGAGAGAGAGAGAGAGAGAGAGAGACAAACAGAGAGAGAGTAAGAGACAGCTAGATAGAGACAGAAAGGCAGACAGACAGACAGATGAAGACAGACAGACAGAGACATAGAGAGAGAGAGAGAGACAGACAGACAGGCAGACACAGATTCTAGACACAGACACAGACATAGGGAGACAGAGACAGGGAGACAGAAAGATTTCTGATGTGATGTTAGACTATTCTTCATGCCTTGGCAACACTGTGCTTCAACAGTCATGTGAATTTGAGAGAGAGAGAGAGAAGGAAGCAGGACAACGAGAGAGAATGAAGAGTAGGGAGCAAAGAAAAAGACGGCAAGAGATACGCATCATCACAGAACAAGAGACAGATGGATGG
>CM059288.1:19820216-19835216 GCA_030347295.1 Setipinna tenuifilis | reverse complement strand
TTGTTTATTACAAGTGCCTTGTCCCTTGTGGGACCCCATGGCTAAGCATTTGCAGACAGTAACAAGCTCCTAAAAAGATGTGCTTCAAAAATCATATTGCTTTTCATCCTGTCTGAGCAGTGAATATCTTAGTGACGTCTGCAGTGAGTCAGATACACAAAGACATTCTCAAAAAATGGAAATGAAAAGTTCAAAAATGAAAAGCAGCTCTTCAATCTAAGAAGTCACTCACAGAAAAGACTGATGGTGCATCTATACATACACACGTACACAAATAGATATACAGACACCAGTGCACACACACACACACACACATACACACACACACAACCTGACAGCTTAGGTCAGCAACAACACCCAGCCCCGGCAGTCCTTTGTCATCACCCTATCATTAAGAATAAATAAAAATGAAAAAAAGAAACACCCACAACACCCACAACTCTAAACGAAATAATTTCCCTCAGCTCTTGAAGTGAAAGCCCGAGTGAGTGAGTGAGTGAAGGAAGGAAGGAAGGAAGAAAGAAAGGAAGGACGGAAGGAGTGAAGGAAGCAACAGACGGTTGCGTGGTCGGCCCCGACTGGGCCTTGCCGATAAAGAGCCCAAATGGTGCCCACAGCAAAGCCCAGAGCCCAGAGGAACAATAGGCCTTTACTGTGGGAGGAAAGTGCAACGGCAGCAGCAGCAGCTGCCTCCTTTGCCTGCCTCTCTCCTCTTGCCTCTTGCCTCTCGTCTCTCCTGCCTCTCTCTCTCTTTCTCTCTCTCTCCTCTAGTCTCTCTCTCTCTCCCAGATGCAGGGAGATCTTTCATGGGAGCACACCGCGTGGGCTGCTGACTTAGGCACCGGCTGCTGACGGGGCAGGTATGTGTGTGTGAGGGTTGAGGATGTGTGTGTGTGTGTGTCTGTGTGTTAGAGAAAGAGAGAGAGAAAGAAAGAGAGAGAGATAGAGACATAGAGTGAGGTAGAGAGAGAAAGATGTGTGGTGTGTGTGTGTGCTTGCATGCGTGTGTTCGTGTGTGTGTGTGTGTGTATGCAGTGGCCTCCAGTGATGTTCCAAGGCAGCTAACAGTGCTTGTAGGTCAAGGAGGCACTATACCACCTGGAGCAGGAGCGACTGTGTGTGTGTGTGTGTGTGTGTGTGCGTGTGCGTGTGCGTGTGCGTGTGCGTGTGTGTGTGTTTGTATTTGTATTTGTGTGCACCTGTCTGTGAGCAGTGCACCTGTGTATCTAAGTGTGAATTTTGTGAATGTTTGTGTGTGCATGTCTGTTTGCTTTTGAATGCACCTGTGTTTGTGTTTGTGTGCGTGTGTGTGTGTGTGTGTGTGTGTGTGTGTGTGTGCACGTGCATATCCATGCGGGTGTATGTATATGTGTGTGTATGTGTTCAAGTTAACAGCCCCACTTGTAATTGACTCTAGTGCGGAAGCATTTCGATGTGCATCTCCAGACATGTAAACACTAATGTAGTTTAGCAGTTTGCAGGAGATCCAATTCACAAAAGTAATTTCTTTAACTCATTGTGCCACTGGAACATAGTTTATAGTTACAGTTTTACAGACCAACTAGACTCCGCAACAGGGCCGCCCCTAAGGTTTTGGAGGCCCTAAGCATAACTGTTCAGGGAGGCCCCCCCACCACCTCACCATACACACGCGCACATGCCACACACACACACACACACAAAATTGTACTGAAACCGATATTTATTAAAATTCACATTTTAAAACTGAACATTTACAATATTATAATAAATAAGGCTAATAACAGTAAAAGTAAAAAAGACACCATTAATAATGTATAAATAATAAATATGTGTTAGAACATTCTTAAGAGCAACAATGATGGGAAAACGATATGAAATGCAATTTATAAAAGTATGTTATATAACATTAGGGAAACATAGAAGCATGCTGTAAAACTACACATTAAGCACAGTTTTGCTGGTTTGCAGGTTTACTTGCCACTTTGACCCATTTTAGTGTGTGTGTTTGGCTAGTAAAGATCTACTTGCCATTTTGGCTGTCTGGTGAGGGAAAAGTTTATTTAATGCCTTGGCTGTCTGATCATCAGGCAGAATATATTTGGACTGAAGTAGTGAACTGACGCACAACAAGGACTTTGTTGACTAATAGGCACTCAAAAACTACAAACTACACTGTGTGTCAACTATTTCCAAGCATGCCACATGCATTGTACAATATTCGTTTTTATAATTTAGAGTTTACAACTACATCAAATCAGCAAAGCCAACACGCAACCTAGCCTGGAAATGCATTGCCTAAATAGGAGGCATCAGCCACTATTGTACACTGACGGATAACAAGGACTTTTGGTGACTTGTAAGACAGTCAAAATCTACAAACTATACTGTCAGCTTTCAGCTATTTGCAAATGTGCCACGTGCACTGTAAAATCTAATTAGTTTCTATAAGTTAGTGTTTACCTCAATTCAGCAAAGCCAATGCAACCTAGCCTGAAGTAAGCATTGGTTATAAACAATGTGCTGAACAATTAGTGCTGAACAATTTAAATCTTTAACAAGCCGTTACCAAGCCGTTAACGGGAATCATCCTTTTGTTTCCTTTTCTTCCTTTTTCCAGCTCCAGACTCAAACTGCCGTTTCATTCTTGGATTTTTGGCTACTTGAACTTGGGGTCCGATGTAGCAAATTTGGGCGCTAGCAGTAGCCAGCTGCAGCAAACACTGACAGAAAGACGCAAACTGGGCTGTACCATTTCAGGGGGGGCTTTCTATTAGGCACAAACGAGAGCGTGAAACTCCGCTCCGCGCACGCTTTACTTCTCCCTCTTGGACGTGTCTATGGTGCTGAAAGCACTTTGCCAAACCCCGATCGATGACTGTCTGAGGCCCTACGCACGCTGCGTACTCTGCGTATGTGAAGGGGCGGCCCTGCTCCGCAACTTAGCAAACAAACCCAATAAAAGGACGATTGTGTTCTGCCAAATAGTATGTTAGAATAAAGTTTGTAGTCAGGAAGGCGTAAATCTCTTCTCCCACATGTACTCTTCCTAGGTGCAAATGTATCTTCTGTTTTTCTCAAAACTTAAAATTTGATTGTCCAATTTTCGTTTTCCATTTCCACTTCAACCTCCAAAGCCCAAACTGTATCCACATGAAACACTGGTGCTTGCAAACGCACATCAAAACGCACATCAGGCTAGTCTCAGTGTATTCATCGCACATTCCCTTTGATACTTCATGTGGGATTGTAGCGAGGCAGAATGTTTAGATTGTGTAAGTGCACCTCTGGGTGGCACCAGACACGATATACAGACTCTCTAATCCTGCACTCAATCTGCTCTCTTGACAATACATATCAAATCAGTCAGAGAGCTCCGGCGTCGGCAAGGCTGAGGAGGCCCAGGATCGCAGGGGGGGGGGGGAATTATCATGCAGCGACGCTCCTGCATGCTGATGTGGCGGAGGCAGGCTGGAGGATTACAATGATCTGGGCCGAGAGATGGTTCTCTCCTCATCATCGTTGGCCTAGAGAGGGTGCCGGGGGACAGACGCTGGGGGCAATAAGGAGAAAGAGGGATCTACTAAAAGAGGGATCTGACAGCTCCCCCTTCCCCCTTTCTACACACACATAGACACACACGCTCACATGCAGACGCACACACACACACACACATGCATGCACATACACTCTCACATGCATGCTCACACATACACACATGCACACACGCGCACATGCACGCACGCACACACACACACACGCACGCACGCACGCACGCACACACAAAGGTACATCAGACAGGTACTTCGTAAAATTATTTGTGTTATGTGTGCACAGGCAGAAGGAATACATGACAATGTTTTTACACACACACATCCCATGCCCGTAAATCACACACACACACACACACACACACACACACACACACACACACACACACACACACACACACACACACACACACACGCCATGCCCGTAAATCAATAGACACTTGACTGTAGTTGAGGTTGCTATGAGACCTGGGGGAAACTGACCATTATGCAATTAAATGGAGACTACATTTTCAACAATGACCTTTAGAAAAGGAACGGAACGGAAGAGAACAGAACATCTTGAAAGCACTTTGTGAGAACATCTTTTATGTGCTTTTATGTGTGTGCATATGCGTGTGCTTGTGAGAGAGCGCAAGAAAGAAAGTAAGAGAGAAAGAAAGAGGGGGGAAAGAGAGAGAGAAAGCAAGAGAGAGAGAGAGAGACAGAGACAGAGAGAAAGCAAGACAGAGAGAGGCAGAGGAAGAGTCTTGAATTGAATTGAGACAGAACTAGAGTGAAATACAGGGAGAGTAATGGAGAGAGGGAGAGAGAGAGGGAGAGAGAGAGAGAGAGAGAGAGAGAGAGAGAGAGAGAGAGAGAGAGAGAGAGAGAGAGAGAGAAAATTACTAGAAATTGCAAACAGGAAACAACAGCACACCATCAGTGGAAAAACAGCTATGCAAATGTCAGAACATGGGTGACATTTCACACAGGAGCCGTTTGAAATAGTTCATTCCAAAAAATAAACAGGAGGCACCTAGATATGTCAGAGGAATTGACCCAAATGAAAAGCAAGTTGTGCACCAATTCCTGCCCAAGAAAAGACACAGGCACACACACAAACACGGCCTCCCTTTGGAAGCTATTGCAGGGGATAAACCCCTCCACAGACACAGACACACATCTCTACACACAGCATATTGGATATATTTATGCTCTAGTGTTCGTTTCTCTTTATTCCTGTGCTCTCTCTCTCTCTCTCTCTCTGTCTCTCTCTGTCTCTTTTTCTCCATATGTATGTGTCTCTTACACACACACACACACACACACACACACACACACACACACACACACACATCCATATCAAGTAATTAGCATAACATGAACAGCAGGTTGGTGAATCTCATTTATGCGTAATTACTTTAATTGTGAAAACATTGGTTATCTACTGTACTCTTGCTGTGTGTGTGTGTGTAGGTCTGTGTGTGTGTGTGTGTGTGTGTGTGTGTATATGTGTAGGTCTGTGTGTGTGTGTGTGTATGTGTGTGTGTAGGTCTGTGTGTGTGTGTGTATGTGCATGCAAGTGTGTGTGCGTGCGTGTGTGTGTGTGTGTGTCCTCAGACATGTACTCCTAAACCCATACTTTGTAAACACACTCATGTTTTCTATTAAAATTAGCATTTTGAGAGGAGGGAAAAAAAGCAGACAGCGAGAGCAGATGTCGATAATCCGACTACATTACATGTTTCATACATACATTTCATATGGCATATGCAGCAACAGACAGCTTACACATCTGGATACATATTCATGTTATGTAGTCTAACACTCACACACGCCTCACAGAAATGCCCCGTTCTCTTCCCAATCGAGGGCAGATGCCAACTATTTCAGTGTAAACCCTTGTTTATGCTCTCTGTAGAAGCGTGTGTTATTGATCAAAGATCTGTAATGAAAAGAGGGATTTTGTTGTTGTTCTGTCTAGGGTGTTGTTCTGGCTTGCAAACTTTTTGTGTAAACTCTTATTTTTTAAACTTGGCAAAGCTGCCAAATCTCATCATCCTGGGAAAAACAACAACAACAACAAGCACTCGGGAGCACAAGAAGAAGTTTGAGAGAGTTCCATCTTGTTCTCCCTCAGAGTTGCCAAGATGGGGAAGAAGGAAACGAAAGAGGCAGGGAACTGAGAATAATCACAGATGAAGGATGAAAGAAAGAAAGTGAGACAGAGAACAAGAGAAAGAGAGAGAAAGGGAAATAAAGAAAGAAAGAAAGAAAGAAAGAAAGAAAGAAGGAAAGAAATGAGAGGAAAAGCAACGAAAAGCAAAGAAAAGAAACAAAAGAAAGAGAAAAGAAGGAAAGAAGGAAAGCAAGAATCCATGTATCTGACCGGCACCGCCAAGTCAAGTGCAATATGGCAATTTAACTCCGGGATCAATTAGTTGCTCAGGAGACCCCTCAGGAGCTTAGCCATTGGCAGAAAGGCCAATCGGGCCGGGCCTAATGGATCCCTCCATGCATGCCAATAGGTCCACGGCTGGACCCCCTTTTGACCAACCAAATTGTATTTCAGACAGAATAGGCCAATAGGCCACAAGCAGACAACACCAGGCCCCCTTAACAAACCTCCTGGAGCAGAGAGCAAAAAGGTGGAAGAGCCCCAGGGCCAGGTTATGTAGCCTACAGATACGCATCATGTTTCCCTGTAAAAAAGCTAAATATCATCTTCACATTCATCTGTGTAGACAGGACTCGATACATATATTCACCAACAATCAAATATTTATGTATGGTGTTTAAACAACGTTGGCAAGGGGGCAGACCTTGGTGTGCCGAGAAGCGTTTGTATTGTTCAGAGCTCTACACATGTGGAATATGACTTTGACCTTTTTTGATACTACAGCGCAGGATTTTAAACACATTGGAGAGCCATTTTAATTCTGAGGATGTCTTCAATAGAATAACATGTCATTATTTCGCCTTTTGTTTTCCAGTAGGGGGTAATTACAAATTAAGCTTAAATTCATTTGCATCGACCTGCCAAAGGCTATTAACGGCTCGTATTACATGGTCGAATGTAATTATCAAACTGCATCTGATTCCTGCTCACCTCTCTTTCTCTTCTTCTCTCTCTGTTTCTTTCTCTCCACCTTGCTCTCCATCTCTCTCTCTGTCCGTTTCTCTTTGACTTCTTCACCACCTTACTCTGTCTGTCCCTTGCACTCTCCCTCGCTCTCACTCTCACTTTCTCTCTCTCTCTCTCTCTCTCTCTCTCTCTCTCTCTCTCTCTCTCTCTCTCTCTCTCTCTCTCTCTCCCTCTCTCTCTCTCATTGTGGCCCTGGAGCTGAGCTCTGCTGTTTAGCGTTAAGGAGCAAACCCACCACCACATCTCAGTGGGCAGATCAATGGGCAGCTCTCCCTTCCTTCCCCACATGGGCCACATTGTTGTCACCCGCCATCCTCAGGCCATTAGTCTCCCATTGTCAAGTCAGCGCAAAACCGTCTGCAATCTAGGTCTGCCACTCTGAGGTTTGCCCATATAATTAAGCAAGCAGCGCTGCCAGAGATGCAGGGGTTTGTATTTTTAGTGGTTGTCGACATAAATTTCTCCACCCCCCCTCCACCCCCTGCTGCCGCCCCCGCCTCTCCCCCACATACCCACCCACCCACATGGATTATGATCCCCGTGTTTGGTCCTTCGCTGTGATACCAACTCCTGGGATTGCCAGTGCTCGTATAGTTGTGGATATCATCACGGCTGTCTGTTCCTGCAAAGGGAATCTAGGCCACTCCGTTGCATTTTCTATGAAGCTTGCACTCAGAACTCTATAAGCACATTCATTAAGGCTTTTGATGCATTCATAAAGTATGTAACATGTTCATAACTATTTATACATACTCATGACTAAACATTTTAGGTATTGTAATAGTATGTCATTAGCCATACTCCAACTTAGAATGACACAGTACATTCTTGGTTATAAAGCTTGACCTGTCTAACCGCAGTCATTAATAGTTAATAGTTAATAGTTTTGAATACTAATTTCAACCATTATTAAGCTTAATAAAGGCATTATAACCCTTTAAGAATGTGTTTATGGAGTCGTATGAATACAAGCTTAATAGAAAGTGTTACATGCCATGCCAACCCACCTCGATGAGACGCCCGTGTCTTAAGCTCCTGTCTCACTCGCGGTGGCTTCCTAGCACGCCAGCATCACTAAGGCGCTGTGCTCTTGCTTGTTCAACATTACGGGAAGTCATGTTGCTCCTCAGGGTCCGTTCTACTTCTCTTGATTGCTTTTTCTTTCTTTACTGCTCTTGTTGTTATCGTAGTTGTCGCCATTTCTTTCTCGGTGGATGTTAGGACTCTGATGGGTAATCTATACCAGTGTTTTTCAACCTTTTTTGAGCCAAGGCACATTTCTTTCATTGAAAAAATCCCGTGGCACACCACCAGCTGAAAATGTGAAAAAAAGCTTATATTAACAAAATAAGTGTTATATTGTTAATATAAGTGTTTTTTAACATTGAAGAATGACGTTATATTATAACGTCTTGAATAGGAATCAAATAAACACAAAGAACAAAGTATTTTATAATCTTTCATATTTATACTCACTCAGTGTGAAACCTGGGCCTGTTTGGATGAACACAGAACTGATATCCTGGCAGGAATCGATGAAAGACACACACGAAGCTCTTCCTCCACAGCTCTCAGTCTTTCTCTATTTTTAGTTTTTACAGCAGTCAGGCTTGAAAAGCTCACCTCACACAGGTATGTTGTGGAAAATGGGAGCAATGTCAAAATAGCTTTGTTGGCCAGCAGGGGGAACTCCTTGGCAGCTGCCAACCAAAAACTGTCCAAAGGTAGATCAGCAAAGCTTTGCTTGAGACCACGATCTTGTCTCAGTTCAGTTAGTTCCTCCTGCTCTTGTAAAGTCATGTCCTTTCCAACAACTGATGCTGAGCTGAATGGGTTCCTAATCCAGTCAAGGCACTCCGTGGAGGCGGAAGAGAAATAAAATGACATCTTCTCCTCAAGAGTTTTCAAATGTTTAACTATTAGCTCACACAGTGCAGCAGTGTTAACATCTTGCCATTTATTGGTGAGTGGGAACATTTCAAGATTGCCACTTTCCACATGTTGCTGCCAGAGTTGCACCTTTGAACGGAATCCATTTATTTTATCTGTACTTGTAAGCAGGTTTTCATTTCGGCCTTGCATTCGTGTGTTCAGTTCATTCAGATGATGAAAAATATCTGCCAGGTATGCCAGCCTTGCACACCACTCATCACTTGCAAGCAGCTTTGCGTAATCGGACCCCTCGTTTGTCAGAAACACTTTAAGTTCCTCTCGCAGCTCATACACACGGGCCAGCACCTTGCCGCGCGACAACCATCGGACCTCCGTATGAAACAGCAAGGCTTTATGCTCCGCTCCCATTTCCTCACACAAAGCCGCAAATATGCGACTTTTCACAGGTCGTGACTTCACAAAGTTTACCATGCGCACAACATCATCCAACACAGGAACGAGGTCTGCTGGTAAAGTCTTGGCTACGAGGGCTTCGCGGTGTAAAAAACAGTGCGTCATGATCACATCTGGGTTTTTTTTCCTTCACTCTGCTTACAAAGCCTTTGGTGCGCCCGACCATGGCTGCAGCTCCATCAGTGCAGACACTCGTGCAGTTTTCCCACTTAAGTCCTCCTTTTTCCAGATATTCTGATGTGACCCGAAAAATTTCCTCTCCTGTTGTTTTTCCTGGCAAAGCCTTGCAAAATAGAAAGTTTTCTCTGATTGTGTCTCCATCTACAAAACGCACATTGGCCAAGAGTTGAGCATGTCCACTTATATCAGTAGACTCGTCAAGTTGCAACGCAAATTTATTACTGATACGGATCTTGTCCAAAACCACACTTTCTATGTCTGCAGACATCTCATCAATACGTCTGGAAATTGTGTTATCTGAGAGAGGGACTTTGGCTATTTCTTTAGTCGCTTCGGGTCCGAGCATCTCATTTACAATGGCTTTGCAGGCAGGAAGTATTAACTGCTCTGCCACAGTGTGGGACTTTTTTGATTTAGCCACAAGTTCAGCGACGTGGTAGCTAGCTTTAAGGGCTCTCTCGTTTACCTTTGCTGTTCTTCTCATGAAAGTTGCTTGTTTCTCCGTGTGTCCACGCAGGCGAACAAAATACTCCACACTTTTATGTTGAAGTGAAGGGTGTTTCGTTTGGAGATGGCGTTTAAGCTTACTTGGGACCATAGCACTGTTGGAGAGCTTTTCACCACATACCAAGCACAACGGAGTCGGTGCCGTTGCATCTCCGGTAAAAGTAAATCCAAATGAAAGATAGCTTTCGTTGTATTGCCTCACGCCAGAAACTTTGCTGGACGTCTTTGCTTTCTTTTCACCTTCACTCATACTAGGGCCTTCATATGGGTCCGGATTTGGTCCAGGGTCCAATTCAGAGTCAGCATTTTTTCTCTTCAAAAACTTATCCATGACCTTCACCGTCGTCCTGCTATCCACCTGTCGCTGTATCCATGCGTCACTAATTCACTTGTCTCCAAGCACAAGGCAATTAGCTAGTAACTAGCTACCTACTGCTGCTGCCGCTTACTGGTATGGAAGAGTACGGCTACGTTCAGACGTGGTTTTTTTTTGCAGACGTCGCTGGATGGTTTCCATTATTTTCCTATGGTACAGGGTGTTTTTAAAAAAACATCCTGGGTGGTTTTTAAAACGCCGCCGCTGGTGCTTTTTTCAAGTTGAGTAAGGCTACATTCAGACGTGATGTTTTTTTATAACAGAAAACACCTGCCCCGGGTGGTTTTCGAAGAGAGAAAAAAAGCCTTCCAAAAAAGCACGGGGGCGGTGCCTAGCAGCAGACCGTAAACGCTAACGGTTAGCCTAGCTTGTGGTGTGAGCGGATGAAAACAACTGAAATTAATACCTACAGTTGTGTCCCAAAAGTGTCCCAATCGATCTCCAAACGGTATCCTTGTGGTAGACGTTGTGGTATAACTTATTTGCCATGTCATATAGCTCTGTGTGCTCACTTACGAGTACCACCAGTTGTTCGGTTGGAATTTTGTTTGACTTGAGAGGCTTTGTTTTCGGCGCCATGTTTCTTCTTTGAAACTACAGAATTTCAGTCGCTCATTGGTCAGTTGTCAAAAAAGCACCTGACGTAGGGTGCTTTTTTCGGGGCGAGTTCTAGGCACCGCCCCGTGCTTATTTGGAAGGTTTTTTTCTCTCTTCGAAAACAAACGGGGCAGGTGTTTTCTGTTACCAAAAACCATCACGTCTAAACGTAGCCTACTACATGATTACTCTGCCAGGCGCTAGACCGCACAGGCACACAAATTGGATAATTTCCCACGGCACACCTGACAATATCTCGCGGCACACCAGTGTGCCGCGGCACAGTGGTTGAAAAACACTGATCTATACAGACAGGAAGATTTCTCGGCAAGCAATCTGAAAGCGGAATGTTCTTTTTTTTCTCAAGCACCTGTCTAGACCCTCGCTTGTACTTCAAATGTGCATTACCGAGGATGAATGAGAATGTCTCGGTGACTAATAGAAATTGCCTAAGATTCGGTAACACCTGAGAGCTGTGGTAAAATAAAAATGATGGTGCCATTTTGAAACTCTCTACGCTTTATCATGCTCTCCTATCTGAGTTTTTTCCTCGAATGTAATCTTGATCGCTCTCTCTCGTCTCATCACAGTAAAGAGCATTAAAAAATGAGTAGAAACAACCACCACGGTCAGGTGCAGATGTAAAACGCTGAGAAGAGGGAAACGTCTGCTGAATCGATGTATCATTTTTTCCCAGACTGTACACAAACGGCATACATACATTAATGAGGCTGGCGAAGCTATTACCATCTTCCCTCATCTTAATGCGAGAGCCGTTCTTTCAATCCGCCATTTTATTGTCACCAGTGTGTTATGGCTGATCATTAAGATCCCATTCCCTCCCGCACTTATCTTTCTTTTTTTTTCTCCCCCATTTCATTCTCATGGTTTTTCTTTTTTTTTTCTTTTTTTCTTGGGGGTTTTTATCGCTGTCTGCCATTACCACCGGAACCAAGCAATGAACATTGTCGCGCTGAACTCTCCAATAAACTGGAGGGCCCCTGAGAGGGTGAACAGGGAGCAATAGAGAAAACATCCTGAGTTATAACTGCCTGGGTCATTTCTGTGAAGAGTGTAGAAGAGTGGGGAGGAGAGGCAAGGAGCAGGAGGTGGAGAGAGAGAGAAAGAGAGAGGGAGAGAGAGAGAGAGAGAGAGAGAGACAGAGAGAGGGGAATAAGGCCACGGCAAATGAAACGATAGAAGATGGCCAGACAGAAAAAAGGGGTTGTACAGGGACGTAAGAGGGCAACCAGACACACAAGCAACCGGAATAAAGAAGATGGTGAATCCTCTTAGGGAAAAGTGCATTAAGGAGAGTAGGCCTTCGGGAGCTGAAAGGAGTGCCGAGAAAACGAGCGCAGAATGAAGCGAGGGAGAAGAAAAGGAGAGGAGAGAGGAGAGAGGAGGAGAGAGGGGGGTGCAGGCTGGGACACTGCAGGACAGGTCAGAGCAAACAGGACCTTGGGCGAGGGGAGATGGATGAGGGACAATGCTGTAAGGCGAGGAGCGGATGACGGGTGCCGTGGTTAATGAAACACCTGGGCCCTGGACTCTCTGTGGGGTGGCCATGGCAGAGAGGCGCGGAGGGAGGAAGGGAGGAGGGTGATAAATGGAGCAGGCTCCTCTACCGCTCTCTCTCCACCCGTTCACCACCCGCCGCCATTTACCCTTTTACTCCAGCAGGCCAGTTGGGGCTCTCCGGAAGCTTCCTCAGCTTGCTCAGTCACAGCAGATGCACTAACATTCTAGTGCTTGCTGTAGGCATAATTCTATCAGAACGTGTCTTAACTACAACATAGGATATTGTGGGTGAACAGACTACATATGATTCAACCCCATATGACCACTGCTGGAGTGCAAGCATTTCTAAGTGAGCTTATCAGTCTTGCAGAGTTGTATAAAGTAGAAGTAGAAGTACTGTTTTGGATGTAATTACAACACTGGTAGTATGGTATTATGCAGTTGTAACTGAGTAGTATCGTACTACTTGTGTTGTAATTACATCCAAAACAGTACTTCTACTTCTACTTTATACAACTCTGATCAAAGTTAACATTTCTGAGTTTTGTACGTTTCAAGGTAGCCAGGATAGCGCCCACTAGTGCTTCCGCTCAATTTTATTTACCTCCAGCAACTATGTCAGGGAGTATGAACATAAGTTTTCAGTTTCCTGCGTCTCTGAATGTATATGGGCCAATTAACGAAAACGTTGATGTTTAACTCAAGCTTGAGTTTCCATTGTAGTTCGAGCAGCACTGAACAAAGCTGTTGAGATGGATACAGAAGAAGCTATACATTCTGTGTTGCTAACTTTTCCCGAAATTGAGAATTTAAAGCCAGAACAAAAAGAATGCTTGAGGAATTTTATCAAGGGGAAAGATGTTATTGGGCTGCTTCCTAAAGGTTTGGTTAAAAGCTTAATTTACCAGCTGGTGATCGCATGAAGCAGAAAGTATCTCCCCACCGTGGAACGAGTGAATGCCAATGCAGAAGTTTCAGACTCTTTGCATGAAGTGAAACAATGCAAAAGGAGCTGATGCATCAGGCTAGTTTCAGGAAGGGTTGTGATAAAAGTGGGAGTTTGGGGAAAATGTTTGGAGGGAGAAGAACAAAGAGGAGCAGACTGTATTCTGTTGTACTAGTAAAAACTACACAGGGGGTGAAGAACCTCTGTTTTGCAGTGAATTTTATAAAAACAGGTGTAATACAGTCTGCAGTTAAACGTCTTAATTCGTACTGTGTTAAAAGCAAATCCTACTCTTTACTGTCTGAGTATGTGTACTTTAGAAGTGTGTTGGCATGTGTGTGTGTGTTTATTAGACCTTGACATTCAAGCACAAATGCTAGCTGTACGTATGTGCACAGAAAGTGACATCTTGCCAATATGTTTTCATATCTGAGAAGCCATCATTCTTAGACTTCTTGTATCTACTGAATAAAATATAATTTCCTTCCCATGAACTGTTCCAAATAAACAGATAGACAAGGATATATTTTTTGTGTGTTCACACAGCGCCACAAAACCTTAAGTGAATAAGGCACTCAATCCTTAAAAGCATTCCATGGTAATGTGCAATCATCACCGTGTACAGTACTGTCTGAATAGCAACTGACGAAGCAAAGAGTTTTCAAGTGTAAACATCGGTCTGGTATGGAAAAAAACAGGTAAACGGTCGGTGTAATTGTGTACAGACAAAGGATTCAAGAGCAAAGTGAATTTCTGTTTACCCCCTAGAGATGGAGTTAGACTAACTTCACTTGTCATCTAACCTTGTGAATTGTTTAACACTCTTTTTGACAAACACTCAAAAGGTAAGATGCACAAAAATTCAGACAGACATTAGACAGACAGACAAACTCACAAATGTGTACACCCAAACGCATACACATATACTCAGACTCACAGACACACATACAGTACACAGACACACACACGCAGGCACGCATGCACTCACAAACAAACAAACACACAGACACAAACACACACACACACACACACACACCCACACACACACCATCTGCGAATGCCATAGATGAACAGTATTTCTTCCATAGAATACAAACCACTCCCAGTGCAGCTTTTTGAATGTCTCTGAGGAGGTTTCCCTGGAAACGGGCCTCTTTCAGAACCCGCAGGTAGGCAATAAACCCAGACAATCACAACAGCTGCAGGTATGCATTTATACAAAACACACACACACACACACACACACACACACAAGCACACTCACACCAACACAAGCACACGCACACACACATACACATACACACACCTACTTACCTCTACACACACACACACACACACACACACACACACACACACACAGAAAGACTTAGAAGCACAGGAACACAAATGTGCACTCACATTTCCCATGTATATAATGGATGCAGGTATGCATTTATACACAACACACACACACACGCATGCAAGCACGCACACATGCACACGCACACGCACGCACACACACACACACACACACACACAAAGAGTTAGAAGCACAGGAACACAAATGTGCACACACTCACATTCCCCATGTATATGGAGTGCGGACTGTCTGGAAGCTTGTTCTCCATTCGCACTGGCAGTCTGTTTTAAGCCCCGATGAAGGATGTCCTACATTATTATCGCCATTGATTTCTGTAATACTGCCTGCCCCACTGGCACAATTGAAAAGACTGCCCGCCTGCAAGGTTTCTCTCTCTCGCTCTGTGTGTGTGCAAGTGTGAGTGTGTGTGTGTGTATCTGTGTGTGTGTGTGTTTGGAGATGCACACTTACTTACTGTACAAAGACACACACACACACACACACACATACCCTAAAACACACACCACATGT
>CM059288.1:19805216-19807716 GCA_030347295.1 Setipinna tenuifilis | reverse complement strand
AGATTGTTGAACACTCAAGGACCGCTAGGAAGTTGGCAGAGGAAGAACAGAATAAGTGCCTGAACTGAAGTTAACTCAGAGAGGTCGACTTAGAGGTCATCGTTTAGAGGCTTTTCTCTACGGTCTTATCAATGTTGGCAAAAGGTAACAAGTCCAAGCCTGGTCAAGAGCAGGGCCAAGGAAGGAGAAGGAGAAGAAGGAGAAGGAGAAAAAGCACAGCAAAGAAAAGAAGGGAACGAAAAGAAAAGCTACAGTTACAGTATTTTTTGTGAATATTTTAGAGGCCCACTGATGAACACCCTGGAGAGCTGAGCACTTCATTCACTTTCCTTCCACTGCAGTTCCTAATCAGGCACTTCCCTCCCATCTCTTGTGCATTACACTACAAGGAATTACAAAATGATTTGGAAATGAAATGGGTTCATCATTCTCCTCCTCTTCCTCATCATCATAATCATTATCATAAGCATCATCGTAATCTCCATCATCATCATCATCATCATCATCATCATCATCATAACAAGAGTTCTGAAATCAGCTTCTACATTTTGAGAGCATAATAATCACAGCTGAAGCATCCTTAGCAAAATCCCTTTGCACTGTTTCACAGCCAGCTAGTTTTAAAGGATAGTTACTGACTGAGTAAGTATGCAAAAAAGTAGAGAAAGGAGTCTATGTGGAAATCTTGTCTTTCCTCTTCCTGTGTCATTGTATTTCTTAATGAAGCAGGGAGCAGTCCGAATCAGAATATATGCCTTTCAGGGTGGCTGTTATCTGATAGGTGGATGAGTAAGCTCGAACAGTGTGACATAAACAAGAGTTTTGAGTTTAAGTGTACGCCTTTGTTTTATCTTGTGAATGAAAAAGGGAGACAATGGATTTTTATCTGAGACTCGTTCTTGTCTGTGTGTCCCAGGAAGTGTGTGTCATACAAGCAAGCTGCAGTGTTCCAGGCTAAACAATGAAGCCCAAACTGAACGTTCTAAGGTTGCAATACCTCACACGTCCATTGGGGGCTGGCTGCAGAAGCGAGCACCTTCCCATAGACTCCCATAATAAAAAAGTCAATTTTCACAGCAAAAATAAATGTATTTACAGTAGGGGTGGGTGACTTAAATTGTATATTGCGATATAATCTGAACCACAGATAGTAAGCATGATATATTGTGAATACTTCGGTTTGTAAATTTCAATATAACGGTTTCTGAAAGGGGTATCATATGCCCATAGTAAAATAGTCAAGAATGTTACTTCAGTAAAATATATTATGCGAAACTGAGGAGTGTGTGTGTGTGTGTGTGTGTGTGTGTGTGTGTGTGTGTATGCTTGTGCAAGTGGGGAAGCCTCTGAGGAAGTGCAGTGCAATGCAGCAAGTTTGAAAACAGCTTCATGTTATTATTTTCTACACCAAAACAGGGCTGAATTAATTTATACTGAACTTTTAATTAACTGAAGTAATTAAAAGTAATGCAAACAAAAGAGACTAAAAAGTTCGTATGCGTTGGTATGGAAGAAAGATTTTTTTTCACGTTCCATATTCAGACTATGGCGGGCTGCCACAGTCTGGTCAGTGTATGGAAAACACTGAAATTGCTTGTATTCCCTCTTTTTGCAATTACTGTTGCCCAGCATATTTTGCAGATTGTATTTTTCTGCTTATTAACGGACACGTTAAATCCAAATCATGACCGTATTATGGACGTTGCACCGGCCTTTTGACAAGCTCCTCCTCCATGCGTTGCGGCCTCCTTGTAGTTGTTGCAGGTTTTAGTAAGCTTGTCGCATTTTATTGATATAATGGCCTATCGCAATGGACCAGTATAATCAAAATCTTTATTGTTGGCCAAATCTATATCGCATACTGTTTATACCGCCCAGCCCTAATTTACAGCTTGGTTCAAACAAATAGTTTTGGTGTGTTTTGGTAGTTTTCTGGTCCATGATAACTCTGAGGAGGGTGATTTTTAAAGAATCCATTAGCTTCATCCCCATTGACATTGACATGAATAGAATGAATTGGCAAAGATGGCCACACCCAGAACCATCAATTTAGGCTTCATCCGGCCTGTAATAAAGTCTATGCATGTCACAGAGCGTTTGTCCAGGTCTGTTATATAAGGTCTATGGTCATAAGTGGAATGAGTGGGGCAAAGGAGAGCTGAGGGAGATCTATGGGCTGAAGTGTGTGCCACTAGAAACTTGAATTTGAATAATTAATGTATGAATTTTAATGGCTGAACTTGAATAATTACACTGAAAACCTGAATTTGATTTACATAATTTGAAATAGTATCTTTTATATTGGAATAATTGCATTGAAATTGAACTGAATCTGAATAGGATAGTTTAATTGTTTAGGTATATAACCCAAAGGCCAGCTGTGTATGTGCTGAGTGGCCTAAGAGAAGTCCTGTGCATTTGCATTCGATTGGTTTTCCTCCATCCTTAAACTACCAGGATGTTTGCCACAGCTAATTAAAACTGAATTTTTGGGAAGTGA
>CM059288.1:19797716-19800216 GCA_030347295.1 Setipinna tenuifilis | reverse complement strand
CACACAGGCGTCTCATGTTCATGATTTATTCATCAGTCAAGGAATGAATAATATCAAAGAGCTTAATATAACAGTGTCACCATGGGTTAATACACCTATTATTATTTTGAGAAGGAAACTTCAATTCACGGTAACATCCAGTCTATTGTCTCTAATGCTATAGGGGTAACTCTGAGGTGGTGGTGGTGGGGGCTAATTTGGTTGCTTAGAAACCATGTGATGTGCACTTCCACTTCCACTAGTTCCAAGTACTGTACACTGAGCAGGGAGCACCGAGGTGGAATTGGAATAGCAAATCTGTTCTGTCGCAGATTGACATTCAGCATTCATTTTCAAGAGCAGAAAGTTGTCCTGCTAGGTGGACAGGAAGTGTGAAGTAGTACCAAATATGATATCTTCACTATCAATTTCATTAAAAATACACTAAAGCAGAGGTGAGCCCGGCCTGTTTTTCTAAACAACCCCCGCTCCCTCCCCCAAATAATGTAATATCTACATGAGATTTGTGCTTCAAAATGCTTATACAGGACAAATGTTAATAAAGTAACAATAAATTACTACTGAGGTAAGTGAGAAAAACTAGTATTACATTTCATTTAATACCGTGCAATACAACTATGTTATTGTATATGTATGTTTTCCACCATTTAGCCTGAAGGAGCCTTTGGGCTAGCATTAGCAGACATCTATCAACATTCAGGCAGCATTGGTTACGGACTACACAGCCTCAGCCTTGTGTCAAACACCCCTGATAAACAAGATTAATGACAACAAGAAGCATGCCTAGCTTTACACTCACTTAGATGGGCAAAAAGGTGTGATCATGTTGCATTACTATTCTCTCATTGCCAGCACCCTGACCTTGGCTGCCCTGGTATGCTAATGAATGCAAAGATCCCCCATTAAATATTTAAACATGCTCATCAGTCACACACCACAGCAGCTATTTTAACCAAAGCTGTTTTCATTTGCGGGAATAATTCAGTGTCTCTAGCTGTGAAATCGGCAAGCAGTTTCCCCTAAAAACTCAGTTGATCCTTTAAAACTGTATTTGTCCATGGTGGCTTTTAATGTAAATGACTGATTGTGGGGTGGGGGTGGTGGTTGTATAAAATTGAGGAAAAGCACTGGACACAATAATGTGAGGTCCGTCAGCGAAGTTGTTTTCTCTCTGCCAGGAATCTGATATGCGCCGACAAGTTGAGCCTGTCTGATCCGACTGGCTCAGACCTGAAATCTGGGAACCTTGTTATCGAATTAATGATGTTTACAGTTATTTTTTGGGAGCTTACCAATACTGTCAAACACTGTATTCCTCCTCACAGACACAGAGACTAACCCCTCGCAATATTTGCATATTTTGACTGGGGACAAAACTGACAAACAGATGATACACCTACACAACAGTCAGTTGAACAAAGACTCAAATGATCCATAAACCAACTAAAATGGGCGTAATGCCATTACCATCCTTCAGTGCAGCTGTGCTATTCTAGCTTGGTGCTTCTTATAAGACGGCATTAGATTGTCTTTTTTTCCTCAGAAACTAATTATATCCAATATGACAACTAACATCCACAACTAACTTCTCTTCATCCTTTCACATCCTAGCTGCCGTTGTTAAGCCAGCATTGCCATGTTGTGACGGATAAAAATGCAATTTGTGCCCATACCTGGACAATAATGAGGTTTTCTTTCTCTACTGCAGTGAAATGCAATCTGTATGTGACATCTTCAAAGAGTTTCATTTTCTTTTTTCGAAATAACATTGTGCTCCTGCCTCCTACACTTATGGTCAAGGAAACAGAATCACACGCTCCACTTCAGCACCTGTGGGACTGAAACACTCCTTCAATCTATGAGCCATAATGAGGCCCTCTGTGTAGAGATGCAAGCATGTCCTCAGCTTCCTGTCAGCTGACCTCTCCAGTAGCCTACGGCTACATATCTCCATAACCAATGGGGATGCAGTCTCTGAGGGGGCAAGTTTGCGCATCTGTGGATGATTGACAAGACCATACATATAGGAGCTACTCCACATGCATTTAAGCGCCTAGGGCGACTCTTTCCCCCCTTGTCGGCCCCAAACAAACATGCCATGGGACGTGACCGACTGGATTGGATCAACAACCAATTACATCACACTCATCTCTTTTTTCCCAGACTGAACGGTCCAGTACACACAGCCACACCTGTCAGACGCTGCCTATGGCATAAGACATCATGTATGCGATATACGATGCGAAAGAGATGTTCAAGCTATTTTTCGCCCAGTGCTGTGGTGAATCAAAGCCGTTTGTTCTTCTAAGGAAAATGTAAAAGCTGCCTGCAGGAGAAGAGTCAGATGTGATTAAGCAGTTAGTGCTAAGCCTGGTGCGAGCGCCCTTTGTAGAAACGTGCGCAAAGAGTATCTCTGTGATGGGTTTCGGGGAAGATTACACGCTGATTACATGAATAAATGATCATCACTGTCAGACTCGGACCTTCGGGCTGTGGTTCA
>CM059288.1:19790216-19792716 GCA_030347295.1 Setipinna tenuifilis | reverse complement strand
TCTCTGTTCTTTTGATGAGAAAAGCAAAGTCTCATGGAGAAGGTGTATGTTACATCTTTCGTTGTTGAACATAACCTGCCATTCCATGTGTGTAGGCACACTGGCAAGTAATTTAGGAAAATGTTTCCAGACTTAGAAATAGCAAGAAATAATGCATGCTCTTCCACTAAGACGGCAGCTATGACTAACCTGGCACTGGAACCGGCATGTTCAGAGGATGTGTTCAAAATAATCCACACAGAAAAAAAGGCCATACAGTATTTTGGTCGATGAAAGCAATGACATCGCTGATAACTGACAAATGACAACTCTGTGTTATCAAGAGTGCAAGCACAGGCCCCTCATATATACAGTGCTGGCTGTCCTAGTCACTTGGTTGACATATGTACCAAACCTGCTGCTAAAGAGCTCTCCATGTCACCTGAAGAATTGCTAATTGACACCTACTAGTAAAGCTAAAACTGAAGAGAGGAACTTAAACAGTTCCAAAACTTCTGTAATGTAGCCCAGCAAAGAGTACAAAAGCAATGCCCTACACGATGGCTTTGGGAAAAGGTTTGGGCCATCTGCTCAACCAACGGCCAGCCTTTGGTTCTTATTTTGAATCATAGCGAGAATCAGAAGTCCTGTGATATCCGGAAGAGGCTGGCAGACCCTACTGTGAAAATTTACACTTGCTTTCTTCACAACCTCACACAGTGTTTTGATTTTTTTTTATCAAAAAAGGCACCAGTTCTGTACAAGCTAAATGACAGTGTTGAAAAGGCTCCTGTATGAACTAGCAAGCAGGTTTATTGTGCCAAAAGTATTATGGGAACAGAAAGTACAGGAAATAGCTGTGTGCAACCTTCAAGCTCATTGTGCAGATGAAGACCTTTTTGTTGGGTCCTTGACAAGTGGGCACTTAGTAAGTGAGGAAGCACTCCCCTCTAACAAGACCAAACAGGTTTTTAAAGATTCTAGATCATTCTATGTGAGGAGCTTTTACAAAAATAAAAATAAAGTAAAACTTCCCAATTAGAGACCAAATCCTGTCAAATATCCTAGTGGTTAATACAGAAAGGCAAAAATGACATGAAAGCAGGGCAGACTTTGACTTTGGCAGAGAGGTTCAAAACTGTCATAAAGGCAGATGCCAGAAAGCATTTCCATTTAGAAGTCCTGGATTATGTCTTAATTAACCTGGAAGCACTGGTGCCAAATTACAATAATTTGCCAATTGACCAGTTCTAGAGGAGGTTATCCAAGGTCAGATCTAAGAGCACAAGGCAGTTTAGATTCAAAGAGCTGTGTCAGTTGATGAAGCTGCTTGTTGACTCTGCCAAATTCCAACTGTGATGTAGAAAGGGCATTCAGCATGGCCCGTCACATCAAGACAGAATTCAGGAGTCAGATGTCTCACCAAACGCTTGGAACACTGTGTTGATGTCTTGGAAGATTAATAAATTCATTGACACAGAGTGTCATGAGATTGAGGTTTTGTGAAATAAAGTCAAATTGAAGGTACATCACTCTGTGCACCTCCGTTCTGGCTGTGCAGGGGGGCTGGGGTTGGTATGGGGGAGAGGGTGGAGTAGGGGGGCCTGGTGGTATAGGGGCAGTGGGGGTAAGAGGGTCGTGGCTTGCTGAAATTAGTTTTTGCAGGTTGAGATGTCTGTATACTAAAGTGCTAACTCTTTGCCGAGTCACTTCAGACACTCATTCTTGCTCACGTGAAAAAGAAAAAACCCACATTAAATGCATGACTCCTTCCAAGCTAGAGTGCGCCATATGTTTCCTCACTGTAAGCAGAGACAGGGAACAGACTGTACTCTCGTCCTTCTGATGCTTAATCACTCCAATTTTCTCCTCTCTGTTATTTTCCCTTGTTCATCAGAACAGCCCCCTGCCCTTCTCCCTCTCCTTCTGTATCTCTCTCCCATATTTTCTCTCTCTCACTCTCTTTGTCTCTTCCTCTATGACACTAATGCCTCTCTCTCTCTCTCTCTCTCTCTCTCTCTCTCTCTCTCTCTCTCTCTCTCTCTCTCTCTCTCTCTCTCTCTCTCTCTCTCTCTCTCTCTCTCTCTCTCTCTCTCTCTCTCTCTCTCTCTCTCTCTCTCTCTCTCTCTCTCTCTCTCTCTCTCTCTCTCTCTCTCTCTCTCTCTCTCTCTCTCTCTCTCTCTCTCTCTCTCTCTCTCTCTCTCTCTCTCTCTCTCTCTCTCTCTCTCTCTCTCTCTCTCTCTCTCTCTCTCTCTCTCTCTCTCTCTCTCTCTCTCTCTCTCTCTCTCTCTCTGACACCAATGCTCCCCCCTCTCTCTCCTTCTCTTTGTTACTCTTATCTCTTTTTCCCTCTGAAGACCTTGTCACAACACTGAAGTACCATCTGTCTAAAGGACAACAGAGAAAGAGTGAAAGAGAGAGAGAGAGAAAGAGACAGGAAGAGGAAGAAAAGACAAGAGACAAGAATGGCATGCTGGTGAGAGTAGGAGTGACAGACATGTGTGAGAAAAGAGAGGATGGG
>CM059288.1:19765216-19785216 GCA_030347295.1 Setipinna tenuifilis | reverse complement strand
ATGATGTCAGGTAGCCTAGCAACCAAATTGCCTGCCAGAACAGAGAATTTTCTAAATCAGCTAGTTGAAAACCTATGTATCCTACCAACTGTCTGTGCATCCAACATATACAATCCCCCAAATGAAAACACAGGGCTGTCAAAACACTGTTGGCAAAGCCCTTCATCAATGTAAAAGGAAGACTAGGCATGGCAGATGTATGCAGTCTGTGCGTAGGCGATTCCATTATCAGCAAAGAGGAAACCAGGCGGGTGGATCATAAAAAAAGTGCTGTGCACATTTATTTAAAGGTGCCAGTACTTACCGTAGCAACTTAGACCATCTTCACATACCCACCAACACAGTAAGTGCCGCTGGGACTGGCAGGGGATGCTCTGGACAAATGATTAATCCCCATTATGTAATGGTAGCTGGTGGTTGTTAAGAAGTGGAGTATTGAGGGGTCTTAAGGCTATGGCACATAGAGCCAGCAGAGGCAGGAGATGGAGTTGTTTTGCCTTTTTATTTTGCACCACAGTGAAAAACTGAGCCAATGACAAAAATGTAATCCCAAACAAAAACGTAGAAAAATATATCTATATACTACATACACTATTTACAGACATTAACAGGCTATGAGAAGCCAAATGAAACATGGAACTAGCCAAAGGCTCACAACACAAAAGTTCAATATGCAACCAACTCAGGTAACTGAGGCTATCAGAGCAATGAGACATGTCTCTTCACCATGCAGCTCTCTCCACAACTAAAACACATTCCCGGGCATCTCAACACACCCTGCAGGTGGACCATACCATTCACAGCACTACAAAGGGGTGTTTTGGGCTATATTGAGGAATATAAACATTTAAAACGGCGCCACAATCATACACAGCACATCAGGCCTTCCACATAATTACAATACACATGCTTATATACAAACATTAGCGATTTGGTCGCTATAGAAGTTAATTGTTATCAAGAGGGCACAAGTGCGCGCACACGCGAACGTGCCTCGGAATATAGCGTCCTCAGTTCAGGCTCACGCTCCTTTGGCACAGCCAGGAAGCGCAGCAACGCTGGTAAGTTAGAGTTTTAAATGCTAAGTAAACACTTGTTCATGCTCTTGGACATTTTACCAACCCACTCAGTTCTATTTACAGAAGATACTTGTTGCACCTAGACGCTGTACATGAATAAACAGGTATGCTGGTAAAACGCTGTTTATGTGTCCTGTTTGTTGTCTGCGTGTGTGTAGAATGTTGTGCGTGGGGAAGTTATGCTACAGAATTTAACTATGTGTGCATTCATACCTTAAGCCAAGACAACACACAATCCACGGTGGAAAACTACACAGAGTTCAATAAAGGCACCTAGACAAACACGTAGCACATCCAGGGAAAAGTTTGCACGAGGGGATGGCGTCTCACGTGTTCAATGGCGGCAGTAATTAGTACGCCGTGACGATGCGCTCTGGGGCTCATGGTCACAGTGGTCAAACACATAACTAAAAAAAAGATGTTTGAGAGTATAAATATTATGCAAGTTTTAAGTAGCCTATACTTGAATGTTCTATCAACATATGAGCATGTGTTCTACCAACATGGCAACTATACGTTCTACCAACATAGTGAGTGTTGGGCACGAGAGTTTCTGGTATCTGCATATCCCTCTCGTCTGCAAGTAGCCCTGCAGAGATTTAGATAATACCACACATCAGGGCTGCTAAAAAGCTCCAGCTGAGCACAATCTTTAAGCCCCTTTAATGAGAAAAACCCTCTACTAGAACAGTAACTATACATTAAATGCTGGTTGGGCTCATTATACTGTTTCTCTGGTCTAGTTATTAACAATTTGTGTAGCTGAGTTGTCAGAGTAATCTAGATGATAGCATTAGCATAATCTAATGCTAGTTGATTACAGTTGGTGTAGCTGACTTACCATTAGAGCTGCTGTATCACAAACTGTGTGTGTGTGTTGGCATAATCTAATGCTTGTTGATTGCAGTTGGTGTAGCCACGTTACCATTAATGAAGTGCTGCTGAACCAAAAAGTGTCTGTGTGTGTGTGTGCACTGGAATACACTGTGTGTTGGTACAGTTTCTGGGTGGCCCAATAGTATTAGGTTACTATTTTTGGGTGGGCTTGTTTGGGCCTTTGGGTTCTTTATCTAGCCCTGCATCTGCTGTAGTATTTGCACTCATCTAACAGACACCTGTAACTGAGTGTTTCACTTCAGGTGTTTTGACACAACAGCTTCTTTTCAAGTATATTTAGAACCTGCATAATATTTATGCTCTCAAACACCTTTTTTAAATTAAGTGTTTGACCACCAGCTACCATTACATAATGGAGATCAATCATTTATCCGGAGCATCCCCTGCCAGTCCCACTGGCACTGATCCATATCTCTCCATTGGCCCATCATCAACACCGAATCCATCTGGTTCAGATCAATAAGTTCCACTTGACTGCATGGTTATGCAGGGGAAACTTCAGGCTCTAACCAGAGTATCTGGGATCGACATGCTATCAAAGCTACACATGCCGTGAGGCAGGTTGTGGTGAAATAGTGATATGATGGTCTATGAAAAGTCCTTGGTAATTGATTGTCAATACTGACATTATAATTGATTGCTAAGACTGCACAGACAGGCATATCCTGAGGTTTGTGACTTTTTTTAAGCAAATAGACATCATTCCTTACCTTTCATTCTCTCTCGCGCTCACTCTTTCTCTCTGTCTCTCTCACTCACTCACACACATATACAAACACGCACACACACCAGGGATGGAAATTTGCACCAGGCACCAGCCAAATGTTGGTAAAATATCAAAGTGGTTCATACATTTTGGACACAACATTATAATTTCCTATTGAGTGGTTGGTGTATTTTATTATTTATTTGTCAGTTGGCTGGTAAAGGTTTACATTTTACGAAGTTAATTTACACCCCTTACACCACACACACGCACACAAACCCTAAAGGACTCACAAGGACATAGAAACACACAACAACTCCCACACAAAACTCAACATGCACTCAAACAGTCACAGCTGTGAGTAATTATCTTAAAATGCTCCTAGTAATTAAGCTTGCGACCAAAGGTCAGGACAAATCGTTACTGGTGACTCGTGCCCCGCTGACCCTGATGCAGCAGCATGTCTGCGAATCCAGAAATATTCACGCTCGGAGCTCAGGGGGGGTCACTGCAACATCTAATACACGAGACTGCAGCCAACAAACTTTGACATTCGACTCCTTTCCAAGTGTTCAATGCCACGGGTCTGCAGAGAGGGATTAGGGTAGGATCCTCACTGCGTGGTTATCTCTGCCCCCCTCTGTGCTCTCACCCTGTTCATTTTTCCATCCTCTCTATCTCTACTTTTCTCTCTCTTTCTCTCACTCCTGCTCATTTTTTCTCTCTCTCTCTCTCACTTACTTTCAGTCTCTCTCTCCCTCGCTCTGTCTCTTGCGCTCATTTTCTCTCTAACTCTCTCTTGTTTACTCTCGCTCTCATTCACTGTCTTTCCTCCTTCCTCTATCTTTCTTGCTCTTTTGAGTTCTGCCCAAAGGAATTGACTTCCACAGGAAGACTCAGCCCGTGTGTGTCTGTGTCTGTTTGTGTGTTCGTATGTATTGCACCGAGTGTTCGGTCAGTCAGATGGACAGGCAGCTTGGCCAAGGCCTCCCATGTCCTTCAGGCTGATGAATATTCGTAGGGTAGATGATGAGATGGACACCCACCCTGTCTCTCTCTACCCCCTTCTCTGTCTTCCTCTCTCTCTCTATCTCTGTCTCTCTCTGTCTCACTTTTTTTTTAGAGAAAAAAAGCAGAGCGCAATCATGTCGGTCGAATGGAAAATCATCACTGTTGCTCCTGCTGAGGGGACTGTGCTGGCCAGAGTTACTCCACTGATAAGGGATGCGCGTGCACACCAAACACCTGAAGGACAACTGACTGCCAGCATCAGCACCAAGCAGACAGTGTGGTGACGTAACGTTGCAAACATGTTGTATGAACGTATCAGCATAGTGTTACGCGTTGAGTAAGACAATGATAATGATGAGATTCTAAGCATTGTTATATTTTTTATATTATAAGTGGGTTTGGTTTCATTGTTGGTATGAAAATGTGCATTTATACAAACTAGTGTATTGTTATGTATTAAGTGCCTAGTATAATTAGCATATAACATGGGTAGGATAGTTAAAAAAAACAAATTCTGAATACAAAAGTGTGTGCGTGCGTGCGTGTGTGTGTGCATGCGTCTGTGTGTGTATTTGTATTCACAAAACCCTCCACCTCCTTCATAATAACCTTATTCCATGCTCCTTCATCATTACTGACACATACACACTCCTGTACTCTCCCTAGTGGCTTGATAAGAAAATACCTTCTCAGCATATTCAGCCAGCGGCCATTAAAGAGCAGCCAGCTACACAGCCCTGTGCAGAGAACAAACTTATCACGGTAGGAGAGTCGTCCCATACCGTCCCTGCGTAGTTAATATTCCACATAACAACCTTCCTTTTACTCTGAACAGTCACGCTATAACAGTGTGCCTGTGCTAAGCCTGGTGAAAAGTAACAAGACTTAAGTGACGGTGAGAGTACAGGAAGATTACAAGAGTTGTACATTTGCCCTTAAGCAACGCTAACTTTTTGCCACTATTTGAGGAGAACTCTGGTGTAAAATGAACTTTGTGTGTGCTAGTTATATGGGTAGAGCATTAACTTTGAGACATTGCTATTTTTAAACCATTAAAAAAGCTCAAAGTAGCTCCACACTTTGTTGGTAGTCCAGTTTAAGAAGAGCCATTGAAAACTTTGTAAGTGTATAGATCGTTTATTAAAAAGTCTATTTACAGAAGCAGTACCTCAAGGTAGTTTTCTGGTCACCATGTTAAAAGTAAGTCCATTCAAGTCGACTGATGAACATGAGCCAACAGATAACTTTAGGAAGAGAGATTGTACTACCAAGGAAGTGTGGAGCTACTTGTGGTTTAAAAATAGCAATGTCATCAAGCTAAGTTGAAGCTAACGCTGTGTATGGTGAGCCTTCCATAAAATAAAATTTGGAATGCAACAGGCTAGCGTAGCTTTGCTCCCCAGCAAACATAACCAAACATACTCAATTTACACCTGGATGTCTCCTTTAAATTAGAGACATGAGTATCATGCATTAACCCAGTGACTTTCAGAAAATATAAAGCCGGTTTCAACATCCTATCCAATGTGTCTGTAAAGTTATTACCAGTCAGCATGTAATCCTTTCTCACCTGAGAGCCCAATGACAATGTGTTGTTTTTTTTTTCTAACGCGAGCGTGTAAGCCTCTTGTGTGAGCGACACGGCGGTATTGGGTGCCAGAGAGGGAACAAACACCTAATGACAGAATGCTGATGGGAGGCGTTTTTCGATCTCGTTTCTGTGACCTTGCAGACATCATGCAGGGCTTCAACGACTGCACTCTCAGAGGCTGTACTCTCAGAAACACTTTGTGCTTTTATCGTTTCAGTTCAGTTGTTAAGTAGAACAACTGCCGGCAAGGTTACTAAAATATCACGTCTTTCTTCTGTGTTATACCCCGGAGATGGTATAGCTGGTGATCACGGATTAAAGTCACTATTCAGAGGTACTGCAAGGTACCGTAGGTGTCGTGGAAAGCAATTATGAACTGTAATGAAAAGTAAGCTGAAGGGATGCTTAATGATACAAAAGCAATGTTTTCTTCTCTCTTCAGCTTCACTTCAACAGAGTGGCAATTATTTTGGTAAAGCCAGCACAGACTTGGACTAACAATAGCACAAAATGGAAAAAAGTGTCATATTGTGTAAAAAGATCAATTTTATTTCTGCCAAAAGAAAGAGGTAGAAATAAGAAACTGATGGACTGAAGCAATGATGGACAATTACCCAAAGCAAATACAGCAACATGAAGAAACAAAATTGTGAAGGGTAAAAAAAATGAGCCCAAACAGGTGTAGTAGCATGATCATCTGGGCTGGGCAATGATGAAGGCTACTCTATGAACAAATAACAAGGCTCTCACTAATGATCTTCCAAGCACCTGGAAATACCTACAGCAATTAGTAGGCCTTCAGGATATCAACATCAATATCCAGACACCACTGAACCACCGTTGAAAAAAACAGAACAACGCTCCTAGTTTTTTTGTGTTACTGACAGGAGCAGCAGACAGCCAGAGAGCGAGGATGCCAACTGGAGCCAAGGAAAGGAGCGAAAAAAAGAAATGGGGAAAGACAGACACACAAAATGAATGAGAATCTATGAAAGGTGATAGGAAAGAGGGATTTCTCTGGCCCAACCAGAGTGCCCACACTCATGCCCATTTCTCCCTCTTATCTCTCCTTTAAAAAAAGAATATTACTGCAAGCCTAGATGGGGAAGAAAAACAACCTGATGCCCGGAAGCAGGCTAGGCAAACATACACACCGCTAGACAAACAAACAAATAGACAGATAGACTGACTGGCAGATAACAAGATCCTGATTTGGCACCAAAAACACTGAGGCAAATAATGAAATGCACATGATACATCAGGTTGTGTAATTACCCATGCGCTTGGTGCCAATAGCGGCACCCTAAATTGCTGAGGACGGCAACGGCGCGTGCTGTGGGTTTGAATCAGCTCAAAACGGCGCCACAAGCACAAGTCAACAAAGCACTTGCTGACCACAATGCTACCAGCAGCCTGAGGGACGCCCAACAGGACTAGCAGTTTGCCACTATAACAGCAGAGACACACTTTGCAAATGTGTGGTCTTAAGTTAAACACCAAAGCTGCCAACTCTTTTAGACCCCCCCCCCCCCCCCCCCCCCCTTTAATCAATATGTTTAAATGTCTGGATTTAGCTACAAAATGTTGAAAGGTAAGTTAAACATGGTCAAAAAAAGACAAACTAGTGACATGAAATATGGAAACATTCTCGAAAGTGAAACCAGACATTCACTAAATGACCTTTCTAGTTTAATTTGTGGTATAACAAGAAGAATGAATGAGTAACGTATCTGGAAGGAGGAAAAAAATGGAATTTGTCATTCACAAAGGGTTTTAGCTGAACCATGACATAACCCAGAGGAAATTTCAACCAACCAATTCTGCAGTGAAATGATAAATGACTGCACTAGAGAGAACTCTTTCATCCTGTGGCTATGTGCCTCCACCAAAGCACTGCGAAAAAAGGGACATTCATAATCATTTGCGCTCGACTCATAATGCAGATTTCCCAAAGTGGTTGAGCACGACGTGGCGATCATATTACATTTTGGGCTCTTTAAAGGAGCGTATGCAAATATCAGTAGTAACTGCGGCTCTCTGCATACTGAGTATTCCGTCAAGCACGGTTGCATTTACCATTGCTGGTCTCCAACATGACAGAGTGTCCCAAAATGACTCTTTACTAGATGTATTTCTTACATAGATGACTGAGTATACAATAATTTTCAACAGGGCAAACTATTTATCTATCAAAGTCTACCTTTTACACAGTATCTACAGGCAAAAAACATACATACTGCCAGTTTAATTCATTAAATCAGGAGGCTGTCTGCTAACACATGTGTAGATAAAAGATAAGCCAGGATATTACAGATGGTATGTCACTTGGGTGACACTTGTGTGCTGCTACCATTTGTCATGTCTTAGCTAACAACCAACTTCACCTCACCTGGCACGTGAAATCTCTAAATGCACATTCATAAGCAGTTAACCAATGTCCTAAGACAATTCCAGTGTCTGACTGGCAGGTACAGAAGACGGCTTAAGCCTGTGCCATACTGCCTTTATTGTGAACATGCATTAGCATTACATTGTATTAAGGAGGTGAGCACACTGTTTACGCAGTGGCAGCTGTGTAAATGTGTTAGCGTGCTAATCCCTGCATGCGTGTGCTGAGTGAGCCAGCGCAGACAGAGAGGAAGCTAATCTTGGCAAAGCCTCTTTGTCAAGTTAGTGTGGGATGCGAGCCTCATACAATCCGTTGGGCAAACCAGCCAAGTGCAATGCAGCTCCGTCTTCATAAACTCTATATCTTTCTCTCACTCTCTCTCTCTCTTTCATGTTCTTTCTCTCTTTCTCAGAGGCAAAGTCTTCTACAACCTGCACTCAAAAAACTAGCTAACCCTAAAAGCTAGGCCTTATGTAATTTTTTGTAATTTTATGTAATTACATATTTCCATGTAATTCTATTGTATAAAATGTAAGTAAATGGTTAGTCTTTATAGTTCATGTTTATATTATATGAAGTAACTGTAAATATATTAAATAATGTTAAACTTTAGGTAAAATTCCTAAATAAACTTTACACATAATACTCATTATGAATGCTGTACAGGACAAGCAGGGTTTGTTTTCCCTGTGCCTTGTGTTCACTAAAAAGACACAATAGCCTTGCTTTGAATAAGCTTCTTTTGTTGATGACTTTCAAAGGCTATTGTTGTTTTATGTGGCCAGATTTTAATACATCTATTTTTAATGCCTGATGTTTTGATGTTTTCTGAAAGCCTCTACGTGTTAAAAAGAAAGATAGTTATTAATATTATGTTTCTAAGCACTCGTCTCTATCTACCCCCAAATTTAGGGGGGGGGGGGGGGGGGGGGGCTTTAATCATGTTTGACATAGATGGTGGGGGGTCTGGTGGTTAAGATTCAAGTGGCTACAGCTTGTGAAAGTGCCACTAATATGAAATGGGTTTTTGTACTTGTATTAAATGAATTTTTTTGTTCTATCTCTCTTCCTTTCCTATTCACTTGTTTATTTTCACCTCATCATAGATTCTCATGCAGCTGTATCCTCCTCTTCCTTTCTCTCATTTTCCCAGGGTTGTCTCAATTAATTTCCTACTCCCTCTGTCTCTGTGTAATGATGTCTTATGAGTGTGGCTGCAAGTGTTACAATGTTGGAACCGTTTAAGATGAAATGTTAAAGCTAATTGACCTGGGATTTAATCAATCCTCTGTTTCATTTTTCTCCTCCTCTGTTTCATCTCTCTATCCTCTCTGCTGCAAAAAGCGTGAAGCATCCTCCAATCAGTAAGCTCACCAGACAATTTGGCGACTCCCAAAAACTTGATGCTACCCTTCGCATTCATCACCCCCTTCCTCTTCCTCCTCTTCCTTCTCCTCTTCCTCCTCCTCAAACCCCTCTCTCCCTGGCACTCTTTTTGCATCTTTCTCTCTCTCTCTCTCTCTCGCTCTCTTTCTGACACACACACACACACACACACACACACACACACACACACACACACACATACACACACACACTCTCTCTCTCACTCGTGAAAAATGCCGATCTGTCTGAAACACACGAAAAGACTGAAGCTCTTGCTTCCTGATGAGATGCAGCCGCCAGGGTCTTATTTAAATGGAAAGGCAGCAGGGTGTGACTTACATGATGGAGTGAGAGTGATCGAGAGAGGGGAGAGGAAAGGAAGACATGGGGCAGAGAGAGAGAGAGAGAGAAGAAATACGGAGTGAGAGAGAGAGAGAGAGAGAGACAAAGAAATGTGTCAAAGCAAAGCCTGTCAGAATAGAGAGTGTGAGAAGAAAAACCTGCACTCCGCATGAGTATCAATATTCAGCTTCTGAGGAGAATGGTGAAAGAAAGCCTGATCTGTTAGGATGTAAGGAAAACGGAGGGAGGAAAAATGAGAGAGATCAGAGAGCCAAAGCCAGAAAGATGAGACGCATAAAGAGGCAACATGGCTCCTGAGTCTCGACTCACTGTACAAGTTGTGTAGTAAAGTCTAATCTCTACTACTGAACACTCATGTTCAGTGGGTTTTCACTCAAGGCAAACTGGAGGAGAGGGTCTCTACAAGGGAGGGGATAGGGGTGGAAAGAGTAAACTGGAGCTGATAACAAAAGAACGGGTAACACTTTATTTGAACTACTTCGTGTCTACTTCAGCGTGACATGAGCCCTTTGTAAACATGTTCAAAAGTAGTGTGTGGATACGCGCACATCCAAAAGACAGGTGCTGGATCAAGCAGAACGTGTAGAAAGTGTAAAAGAATCCGCACACTGTTACTGCTCACCGAAGTTTATTGAACACAACGTTTCGACCTCTCACGGTCTTCGTCAGGTGTTTGTTTGTTTCAAGAAACAAACACCTGACGAAGACCGTGAGAGGTCGAAACGTTGTGTTCAATAAACTTCGGTGAGCAGTAACAGTGTGCGGATTCTTTTACACTTTCTACCCTTTGTAAACATGACATATCATGAACTTTATTGACACTTCATTCATGGTTATGACTATTATCATTAAGTGTCATTTAGTTTTTGCAATGTCTGCATCTCAAGAAACACTACCTTAACATTACAAAAACCAAATGACACGTAATGGGAACTGTCATACACATGCATAAGGTGACTTTAATGTCATGATATGTGTTATGTTATGTTTATAAGATGGTCATGTCACAGCCTGTTGTGTATGTAGACATCTTCATGAAGTGCTACCAAAGAATGTAATGCATTGGGTCTGTTGTGTTTACATTATATATATGCTAAGTTCCATATGTACAATCTGGCAAAGGTAGCAGATGCTTGCATCAGTGATTAGCTTAAATAAGGAACCCTATTTATAGAGCTTCACTGCCGTCCAAAAGGCAGATCTGCCCAGGAACATGGAGACACAGACGTGCACCCTCACACACACGCACACACACACAGCAGCGCTGCATCCAGATGGCTAATTAACAGCACATAATCTTCTGCACATGAAGCTGTATCTGGCATTCGAGAACTGCGATACACAGGCAAGCAACATCTGTGAAAAACAGACCCACCACCGTGAGTGCATTTCCAGTTTTAAAAAGAGAAGGGAGACAGACAGGCAGACAGGCAGGCAGACAGGCAGACAGACAGAGAGAAAGACCAGTACCAAGTGTTCTCTTTGCCAATTAAGACTTCTAAAATCTTAAACATTGTTAAAAGCGTGAAAAGGATACAGGGATGTTCAAGACAAGGTGGACAGTGAGATGAAAGGAAGTGAGGTGACTTTCAAAGGAGTGGAAAATGAAAAGTAGAGAAAAATAGGTAGAGTGTAAGGTGAAAGACATAAAGTGATGGAAAAGTAAATGTTGAAAATAGCAATACAGAAAAGAAAGAGAGAGAGAGAGGGAGAGGTGACATGATGATGGGGACACAAACAGCTTTGTTACATTCACTTTGTGTAGTAGAGTAGGTAAGAGAGGCAGACAGACAGACAGACAGTCAGTCAGTCAGACAGACAGCCGTGCCACCACACTGCCACAGAAGGGGAGTTTATCAGAGGCAGAAAGAGGAACCCATCTGCCATAAGAAATCTAATAGAAGGTGATGCTCCACTATCTATTATTCATGCACCATACAAGACACTGTGCATGCTGGAGTCCCATCGCTCTCTCTCTATTTATTCCTCTCTCTCTATCCTTATTTTTCTCTCTCTATCTCTATTTCTCTCTCTCGTCGCTTTCTCTATTTCTCTTTCTCTCTCTCTATCCCTATTTCTCTCTCTCGTCTCTTTCTCTCTATTTCTCTTTCTCTCTCTCTCTCTCTATCTATTTCTCTCTCCCTCTATCTATTTCTCTTTCTCTCTCTCTCTCTCTCTCTCTCTCTCTCTCTCTCTCTCTCTCTCTCTCTTGCTCTCTCTCTATCTGTCTCTTCCTGTGTGTGTTTGTGTGTATGTGTGTGTGTCTGACACTTGAGTCTGCCAGTCTAAATGAAGTCGGAGACAGACCTGTCCAACTGACTCAAACATCAACAGTTCAGGCTGATGGTTGTTTCACTTCCGAGCTGTCTGTTACACTCACACAGTCTCTCTCTCTCTTTCTCTCTCTCTCAAATTTGAAATTCAAATAAAAAAAAGCTTTATTGGTATGACTCTACAATATTGCCAAAGTATTAATAACAGTAACAAAAGTAATAATGATTTTTGAAAAGGTTACAGAAAGGCAAATGAAAAACAGATAAAAGAAAAATAATGTAATAAACAGGGGGGAAGCACCTATGAGTATGTGCTTATATGTATATTTGACTGCTGAATTTATAAATTTAGAAGCTATTTAAACACATGTATCTATTTCCCATAGGAGGAATGACAGTAAAGTAACTCTCTCTCTCTTTATCTCTTTATCTCTTATTCTCTCTCTCTCTCTCTCTCTCTCTCTCTCTCTCTCTCTCTCTTCATCTATCTCTCTTTCACACCTTTTACTTACATGTTGTATGTGCATATATTTTAATGCCTATGGCTATTCCATGATAATTATAATTCATTTAATTAACTAATTTAATGATCAATTTATTTCATCTAAATTGCATCTCCTTCACACAATGAAGAACATCTGTGGGTCAAACAAAAATGTTGTACACCTCAATGGTTCATTCTTCGTTAGTTTCACTTCCTATTGTGTTGCATCGATGTGGCCTTCAACCTGCTTTGGTGAGCTTTTAGTCTCGTAGGCCTTGTGCTATTCTTACCCTCCTCTCAATCCAGGATGTTAGGGTGGAATACGGCCAATTCAACATCTTACGGACTCTCAAAAAAGCTTACAGTTCTTCAGACCCCTGTTCCTTTTCTACCTCATTCATTTCTTTTTTCTCTGTCTGGGTTCCTTTTTTTGCGGACATTGTCATTTCTTTCGCTGTCCTTGTGTGGGGATTCAAGACGATTCGCTTCAGGCCATTTCATCTACTCACTTATTCTCTGGCCCTGCCAATAACCAGATAACTTCCAGCAATCCCTCCATTTTCTTAATCTTTTCATCTCTCTTCTTCTTTTTCACCGGCCTTCTACTCTCCTTCTCTGTGCATGACAGTCCACTTTAGGACGGGTAGAGAGATAGCCCACGATGCTTAATGGCTTTCCACTGTGAAGCTCTTAAGGAAGCATTGATGGGCTAGAGAACTATCGAAAAAAAAGGGAAAGGGGGGGGGGGGCAGACGAAAAAATGACACTGCTTATCGAAAAAGGATTCTATTGTGCATTCCGGAGACACACTTCCCAATCGCCGTCCTTTTTGCAAAGCATGCTGGTTAATCAATTTGCGGGCGTCGGGGGCCGCCGGTGGGGAGAAGGTGAGGCTGGGATTGGGGGGTTGGGGGGGGGGGTTGTGGGGTGTTGCTGTGCTGCGGAAATTTCCGATAAAGTGGTGTAATGGAATCCATACATTAGCATTGATGAGCAGAGGGGGGACCCTAATGAAAGTCCTGGGAGGAGAGATAAAGAAAGGGCGCTTTTGGAGGAACCAGGAGGGGGGGTGGAGCGGGGTGGAGAGAGAGAGGAAAAGAGAAAGGGAAAGAGAGAAAGATAGGGAAAAAGAGAGAGAGAGAGAGAAAGTCGGGGGGGGGTGGGAGGAAGGGAAGGATGGAGGAAGAGAGACAAGGGACAGAGAGGGAGAGAGAGAGGGGTGGAGAGAGAGAGGAAAAGAGAGGGGGAAAGAGAACGATAGGGAAAAAGAGAGAAAGTCGGGGGAGTAAGTGGGAGAGAGAAGGGACAGAGAGAGGGAGAGAGAGGGGTGGAGAGAGAGGAAAAGAGAGGAGAAAAGACAGAAGGATAGGCAAAAAAAGAGAGAGAGAAAGAGGGAGAGAGAAAGTCAGGGGGAGGTGAGTGGGAGGAAGGGAAGGGTGGAGAGAGAAGAGAGAAAGTCAGAGGTAGAGATAGAGTGAAAACAGAGGGGGGAAAGAGAGTGAAAGAGACAGATAGAACAAGAGAGAAAGAGAGAGCAGGTAACGTATGAGAGGAAAAATGCAGAGAGAGAGGGGTTGGTTGCTGTGAGGACATTGATATGGAGGGGAGCTCTTTTCGAGGAAACTGGGGAAGAGAGAGAGAGAGAGAAAGAGAGGGAGGGGGGGGGGGGGGGTGGACCCTGAGGTCTCCAAATTGCACATGCAGTTTATCTGTCTTTCTCTTTCACACGCTGTCTCTTTCTCTGTCTCTCACGCACGCACACTCTCACACACACACACACACACACACTCACTCAATCACACACACATATACATACAGACACACACACACACACACACACACTTTTTCAGCTTGTGACAAACAGCCTTAGCCGAACACTCCGTCTCACAACCCCAGAACCAGAACAAGACATATTATTATGGAAATGATTTTGACCTTTACTGCCACAATTTCATATCAAATCATGAAACCATTTTTGCCTCCACCCTTGCCTCCCTTTATCATTCCATGCTCTGCATATCTCTTCATCCCTCTACACCAATCCATTTCTGTCTTTCGCTCTATTCCCTCTACTCTCATGTTCTCTCCTTTCTCCTTCCCTCTCCCTGTTTCTTGTGCTTTTTTTTGCCTCCCACCATCAAAGCTGCTCGACAGTGGACATGTTTCTCCATCACGGTGGCGTCCGACGCCTGGTTGCCCTCCACTGCGAGTGCTGCGTGGAAAGCCCTAGAAGTGATCTCTCAACTACGAGCAGTTTTAATCCCACAGAGAGAGTGAGAGAGAGACAGAGAGACAGACAGACAGACAGACAGAGGGGGAGAGAGAGAGACAGAAAGAGAGACAGAGAAAGAGCCATGACAAGTACGGGTCTGCTTTGACAGCAAGAGGCTGGCATCTCATCCTCTCCTGAAAAAACAGACACGCACACACCAGCACACACACACACACACACACACGCGCACACACGCACACACAGCACAGCACAGACAGACAGATATACACACACACACACACACACACGCACACACACACACACACACACGCACACACACAGCACAGCACAGCCAGACAGATACACACACCCACACACACACACACACAACAGCATGGCACACTAGGCTGCCAGCTGAGCTGCCTATCTAGCCGGCGGAGTTTGAGATGCATCCGCTGAAGGCTGCATGCAAAGGCGGGCCGGCTGAGTAAAAGCTCCAGCCTGATCCCGCTCCCCTGTCACAGCACAGACACACACTCTGATCCCAGCCTCCAACACAGCCCAGCCATCTTACACAGGGGCCAGGAGACAGACAGACAGACAGACAGAAAGAGAGGAAGGAAATGGGAGTGAAAGAGAGAGGAAATGAGAGTGAAGGAGAGGGAGGAAATGAGAGTGAAAGAGAGAGGGAATAGGAGTGAAAGAGAGGGAAGGAATGGGAGTGAAAGACATTAAGGGAATGGTAGTGATAGACAGGAAATGGGAGCGAAAGAGAGGGAGGGAATGGGAGTGAAAGAGAGGAAAAATAGATAACACTATAGATAACACTTACCTGGAGGAGAGGAAACACAGGTGCAGGTGAGGTGAAGATCCAAAGGGTAAGGCATAGAGAGAAAAGAAGACAAAGGAAGGAGAAACGGTTGTTAGTTTTTAGGTGGAGAAATGTGTGTTTGTGTGTTTGTGTGTGTCTCTTCTGGCAGATGGGTTACAATCATGACTTTGAAGAGAAAGACCGTTAGTTCAGGTGATAGTGGTTTTTATTGTTGGTTTTTACGGTTTGGATTTACTTTCGTTTGTTTGTTTGTGTGTGTGTTTGTTTGTTTGTTTGCGTGGCAGGTGGGTTGATTGGCTGGTTGAAGTCAAGACTGTGAGAAGATGGCCTGCCTTGGCCTGCTTCAGTGACAACACACAAAAAAACCCAGTAATGGAAAAAAATCCTTTTTTATAAAAAAAAGCTCTCGAAGAAACTCAGGCAAGAAAAAAAAGTTGCATAGAACACAAAACCCTCTTAAACCCAGGAAGAGCTGTATGCTCTGCTGAGAGTGCTTTGTATTAGGAACCTTCAGTCAAATGCCTGGACTCATATTGCCTCCTATCTTGTCAAAAAAAGGATATTAGAAAAGTGCTTTGGGAAGACAACCTTGAAAGTTGTCGATGTCTCAAGTCCTATTTCTTCTCTCCAATTTTCTCTCACCCTTTTCTCTCACACACTTCTCTCATTCCACTTATAGGGAGAGAAAAAAAGGAAACATGAGATACTTCTGCACCTTTGACAGGAAGGAGAGGTGAGTGGTGGGGGTGGTAGTGGTGATGGTGATGGTGGTGTGTGTGGAGGGGGTGCTGCTGCTGCTACTGTAAGAATGCCAGTGAGCTGGCCCTGGGGATTTCTGCACATGTCAAATTGGCTCAATGCAAAGAAAAAAAAACCTACCAGCTGAGCAGAGAGCTAGCGTGGGTTGGGTAGACGGGGGTGTTGAGGAGGATTGTGTCATCTAGGAGGGGGGAAGGGAGGGCAATTAAGGGCTTGACCTGTGTGGGTACAGTGGTGGTGGGGGTGACGCATCCCATCGTCCCAGTCGGATGAGTGCATGTTTTTTTTTTTAAACCACGAGGACTTCATTAATTCATTGGGGCTGGTACATTGGGTCAAGTGGTCCTCTTAGCTCACGGCCAGCGTCTCTCTCGGAGCGTGGCCTTTTCAAGAAAAGACGCACTGAAGTGTCTGTGCTCGTGTCAGGGAGCAGGAGCTCTCCACCGCAAGACACTTAATTGTGAGCGTTCCTCAATGGACATCTTAATTAACGTTATGCAAATGGATTTTTCTGGAAGTTTCATTTGGAATGAGACTGAATTCAATGGAATCGTTTAAAAAAACAGTCAGAAGCACATCAAAGTGGGGAAAAGGGGAGGAGGAGGAGAGGCCACAAAAAGGATAAGAGTCTGTGATCTTGTGTGTGATCTTGCTGGTGTCTGAGGCCCAGCCTGTTAATCCAGGAGGAACACGATATAGAGCTATACACTGGTGAAAACCAAAAACATGAATATTCTATTACATTACCCACACCCCCAAACTTTTGCTTCATTTCACATCTGTGAGAGTGTTACAATGAAAGTCCTGTGTGAACAACTGTGGTGCTACTAATAACACTCTCCTATACCAGTTTTGAGCAAACTATATTACATTACACCATTTCCTAACTACTATACACGGAACATGACTGACTGTATTACCAATAGAACAGGCTCTCTGTAAACACCGAAGCATCAAGGACACTTGACTTTCTACTAGTGGACTCTCCTCCATGGAATCTTTTAACATGAGTGACAAGAATGAAAATAGAAACAGGGCGAGTGACTAAAGTGCTGCATTGCTGCGTCATGTAGCACTGCTTTGTTCTGACCACTTGCACATCAGAAAGTGTGTGGAGTGTGTCCGGACAACCAGTTGTGGCAGATGAGTAAAAATGCTCTTCACGTAAAGTAGCAAAGTGTGTGTTAGCAAGTAATAAACAGAGTATCTGTAAACTTTGTGGGAGTATTTGCAGTAGATGTTTGTAGATGCACAACAGCGACTTTAAAACTTTACCACACATCATTGCCCACTTGTACTCAAGTCAACAGAAAGAACATCACACACCATGGGGGAGTTGGTACCTTAGCTCTGTAGCCTTTCTGCTTTTTAGTGTTCAACAAGGACCGACACTGATTTCACTTGTTAATCAATGGAGAAGGAGGGCAGCGGGGAACAAACAACGTACTGTACTGTAGATTACAACAGCACAAGTGCATGCATTGGCTGAGCAAAAAACTTGCTGCTTCACAGATCCAAAGGCGTTTTCTAACAAAGCTCAACATCAACACCACCAACCCACCCCACCCCCCTCCCCCCGGGAGTTGGAGAGGCTTTTTATCGGTGCAATGTTTTGAAACAAATCCCTTAGAAGAAAGTAGCAAGCGCTCTGCTATTATCCTTGTAGTGTGAGCGGGTCGTTTTTTTTTTGTTTTTTTTTTACTGTTATCAGCCGGCTTCGCTGTTCGACTAGCTTCATCGCCATGCACCGACTTCGGGGTAGTTTGCAAATGTGGCTTGGGATTAAAGCTGCCCAGCACACTTCTCGAAGCAGATCACAAGATACTGGCCGCACACCAGTAATAACCGGCCCGCCCCCACCCCCACCCCTTTCCTCGTAGCTCAAAGTAGGCCAGCGATTGCATGAAACATGTTTTGCTAAAGGGTGACGTGATGATGGGGAGGGGAGGGCAGGGGGTGGGAGGTGAGGGGTGCGGGGTAGGTTGGTTGGTGGGTGGGTTGTTCTAGAGAGAGAGGCTTCGAGGAGATTGGCCCTTCCACGCCAGGTCTGCGGGACCCAATCAGATCGCTGACCGACATATGCTTCAGCCCACGGCCCCGGTTTCCCTCGGCGACGGTTGCCGCTGCCTCGGGGAGCGCTGGAGCGTGAATCCAATCTCCGCCAGCGCGCTCTTATCTCAGCCACGAGAGCCCTTTACAGAAGCGGCAGATAAACACGCTGCCCTCTCTCTTCTCTCTCACCTCCCTCCCTTTCTCTCTCCCTCCCTTTCTCTCTCTCCCTGCTTCTTTCTGTGTCTTTCTCTCTCTCTCTCTCTCTCACCTCCCTCCCTTTCTCTCTCTCCCTGCTTCTTTCTGTCTCTTTCTCTCTCTCGCTCTCTCTTCTCCACCTCCTCACTTTCATTCTCTCCATCACTGAGTCTCTCTAACTGCCACCCACTCCTACCTGTTTCCTCTATTACCTCTTCTCTTCACTGTAAAACTCTTTCTCTCTCTCTGTCGCTCTCTTTCTCTCTCTCTCTCACTCTCACTCTTTCATACTCTCTCTCTCTTTGCAGCCTCTTTGACCTTCCTTTTACAACACTTCCCAGCCCTAAAGTTCACTTTCACCTCCCACCATAAAATGGCACACTACTAACATCGATCCTCTGTAACTAAATCCCTCACTCCCAATTGCCCGTAAAGGCAAGTCAACAACACTGTGACATATTCACTTTTGAAAATACCCACACAACACACTATACACTGTTCTGACAATTTATTTTGTAATATTCAAACATTTAACCCTAACCTAAATATCTGAATCCAGATGTGAGGATATTGATGTTCGTGTAATCTTTAAAGGTATATATACTGCCACAGCAACTTGGAGGGTGTAAGTTCTAACGAATGTTGGGCTCCACAAAGTCAGTGAAGGCAGTGAAGTGTATGTGATGTGTAGGCCCAGTGATGTGTAGGCCCTCTTCCTATATATATATCCAGAATCTACATACTGTAGGCGCTGAAGCAAAAAACTGCAACATTTTGTCTGATGAAGAGCAGCAGGCTCGAAACGTCACTTGGGTGAGGAATGTGACTAAAAGCAAAAAAAAAAAAAATCAGGAACCTGAAGTGTGCGGACCTCTCCGTGTAGTGGAAACACTTTCCAGGTGGAAATCAAAGTACTTCATACCCATCATTCCATCACTGTCTCAATTGTCTTCCTCCGACTGTCCCACTGGACCAAGGAAGATTGACAGGTGTCGGTGTAAGTGAGGGAAATGGCTGGTGAACATTAAAGAGAGGAGAAGTACCACCACCACCACCACCACCACACACCTCCTCTCCCCACCCTCCTTTCACCACCCTCCTTTCCCCCAAATCTACCCAGAGGCACTGAATCCCCATAGCTGCAGGAGGCACTGGGAAACAGCAGAGGTGCTATTCCTCTATGGATAACTCTTCTTCCTCCTCCTCTTCTTCTCTTCTTAATCTCTTTGTCTGACATTCTGTGCAAGTGCCTCCAGGGTGTGTCTGTGTCTGTGTGTATGCGTGTCTGTGTTGGTGTGTGTGTGTCTGCATGTATGTGTGTCTGTGTTGGTGTGTGTATGTGTGTGTGTGTGTGTGGGGGGGGTGTTTTTGTGTGTATGTGTGTGCATGTGTTTGTGTGTGTGTGTATGTGTGTGTGTGTGTGTTAGCATTATCTAATGCTAGTTGATTACAGTTGGTGTAGCTGAGTTACCGTTAATGAAGTGCTGCAGTATCACAAACTGTGTGCGTGTGTGTACGTGCATGTACGTGTATGTGTGTGTGTGTGTGTCAGAGAGGGCAGGGAGAGGTTCACAGCTGGCTTGTGGGAAGTGTGCATCTCTTCTGTGGCTCTTTAATAGCCTCTGAAGCTCTTGATTGCTCACCCCAACCTCAAACGCTAATGAATGCAGACACAACACCTACTCATGCAAAGTTCATGCCAGTGCACCTCTCCACAAAAGCTTCACACTAGTTAAACTTTTTCTGCGATTGTTCGCGCAGGAAGGATGGA
>CM059288.1:19757716-19762716 GCA_030347295.1 Setipinna tenuifilis | reverse complement strand
CCAGCGCACACACACACACACGCCCGGCACAAAACACCACGCACAAACCCCTTCAAGCGTGACCGCACTCAGTTATCTAGTTCGTGTCATCCAAGTTTTCAGCTTATCAGTTTATCTTTCATTTTTTATAACCGTCTTTCTTTTTTCTTCTTGCTTCGCCAAATAAGTTTGATTTTTTTTTTCCCCCACCCCCCACCCCCCCCCTCCTCAAGTCTCCGAGCGTGTGAACTCATCCATGTAAATGATGAATGCTTCCAGCATTAAAGTGTTTTTTTTTTCTTTTCTTTTTTTTGGTTCACCAAAGGGAATGTTTATTTATTTCTTTTGCGCTAAATCTTAAGAGAGGGAAATTGAGGTGAGCGAAAAGGTCAGTGCAAACTCAGCGTGGCATTTGTGCTCGGCGAGCGAGGGAGCGACCGTCGGGGCCGACCGACAGGACCGACCGCTCCCTACAACTGGGGAGGGAGAGAGAGAGGGAGGGAGGGAGGGAGCCGTGAATCTGAAGCTGTAAATGTCCCCACTGACAGGGCAGCCGCCAAATGGGTCGAGAGACTTTGAAAGAGAATGTGTGAGTCAGTGAGACAGAGAGAGAGATAGAGGGAGATAGGAGAGAGAGAGAAAGAGAGAGAGATAGAGGAATAGAGAGAGAGAGAAAGGGGGCATAAAGGGGGAGAGAGAGAGAGAGAGAGAAAGATGTGGGGGATGGAGAGAGAGAGAGAGAGAGAGAGGGGTTGAGGTGGGAATAGAGAGAGATAGAGAAACAGAGAGAGGGGGGGAATAGAGAGAGAGCGAGAGAGAGAGAGAAACAGAGAGAGAGAGGGAGGGGAGATGGGGCATACAGAAAGGGAGAGGGGAACAAAGACAGGGTGGAGAAAGATAAGGATGAAGAAAAGGAAAAGAAAAGGGAAAAGGGAGATTATCTGTAGATAATCAATGCAACACAAGCCTTTGAGTTCACAGGTATACATACAATTCAGAGATAAGCATCACTGGAATGCAAAACTTACACACATGAGATTGCAGAGGCACACACACACACACACATACATACACACACACAAACACACAAACACACAGCCAAACACACACACACACACACACACACACAATGCACAAATAGAACATTGACACTCCTGCAGATACATGGGTTGTTTCAATAACTCGTATTAAAATAAATCAATCTTAATACAGTTTTGAAATTTACAAGACAAACTAAATAGCCAGCAAAAGCTAATGAATTCAAATCCAATTCCCTTTGGGAACTACCCTGCCAAGAGGAAAGATGGAAATGCATGAGGGACAGAGAGGGAGAGAGAGAGAGAGAAAGAGAGAGAGGGGAACAAAAAAGTAGGAGAGAAAGAAACAGAGAGAGAGACAGACAGGCAGAGAGAGAGAACATCTCCGAACACACCACACCCACACACTAACACATCCACATTCATACACACAGACCCCATCCACATATGCACAGACACACACGCACACGCACACACACATACGCACACACACACACACACACAACATACATGTATGTTCATCGCAATGTATTGTTTGGATGTTATACTCTGGCAATGCAATGAGCTATTTGTTGTGCCAATAAAGCTCCCTTGAATTGAATTGAATTGAATTACAGAGAGAGAGAGAGAGAGAGAGAGAGAGAGAGAGAGAGAGAGAGAGAGAGAGAGAGAGAGAGAGAGAGAGAGAGATAGAGAGAGGATACCTGCCTACCCCACCAATACCCAGCCCTGAACGTCCTCTAAATCCTGCATGGCACAGGAGGCACAGAGGCAGTACACAACATCTCTCCCATGGGAGAAGACGAGCAGATGCATACACACACACACACACTTGGGCGCATGGGGACAAACACATGCACACACACACACACTAGGGCGCATGGGGACAAACACACACACACACACTCACACACTCAAAGGCTTCCGTTAGCCCAGCAAATTGGAACAGAAAATCAATGCGCCTTTTGTCAAAGCGCTGCTCAGTAATGCTTATATGCATTTGCATGGAAAGGACAAGCAATTGACATGGTTAGTCTATGTTGCTGACTTTTTATATGGAGACCTTCAAGTGGGGCACGGCCCCTTTTGTATCCCTGTTATGCGTGCGTGCTTGTGTGTATGCGTGTGTATGTGTGTGTGTGCATGTGTGTGTGTGTGTGTGTACATGTATACGTGTATACGGTACTGTACGTGTATACGTGTGTGTGAATGTGTGTGTACGTGCGTTTGTGTACATGTGCATGTGTGTGTGTGTACGTATGTGTGTATGTGTGTGTTGTTGTGCTGTTGTTGTGTTTGTGTGCTGGTTAAGCACTCTCCTCTTCTCCCAGAGACAGGCTAATATACAAGCCAGTGACACAAAGCAAGAAAGCGGCCACCCAGCTAACCCACCTTGAAGGCAATTAATGTGGAGGAGAGGACAGCAGAGACACACAATGAGCAAGTGACAGAGGGAGAGAGAGAGTGAGAGAGAGAGAGAGAGAGAGACAGAGAGAGGGAGGGAAAGAGAGAGAGAGACAGAGAGAGAGAGGGAGGGAGAGACAGAGAGAGGGAGGGAGAGAGAGAGAGACAGAGAGAAAAAGGAAGAGAGAGAATACTAGAGAGTGAGCAAAAGAGCAAGAGAATATGAAAGAGAGAGGGAGTGGGTGAGGGAGAGGGGGAGAAAGAGAGAACTAGAGACAGAGCAAAAGACAGAGAAAATATGAAAGGGAGAGAGGGAGTGAGTCAGGCAGAGGGGGAGGGAGAGAGAGAGAGAGAAATAGAGAGCAAGAGGGAGATAGAATATGAAAGAGAGGGAGTGAGTGAGGTAGAGGGGGAGGGAGAGAAAGAGAAATAGAGCCAAAGAGAGGGAATATGAAAGAGAGAGAGGGAGAGAGTGAGGGAGGGAGGCAGGGAGAGACAAAAGGAGGGATGGAGTGGGAGAGAGTGGGAGGGAGAGAATGAGCGAGGGAGGGAGAGGGGAAAGAACAAGAAAGAGAAGAGAGAAAACATGTTCTGTGACTTTTCTGCCGAAATGCCATTTGAGTCACTCTAGGTCATTACTTCGCCCCACCTCAGAAAGCCTCTTCTCTTTTCCCATTTCCCACTTCTCTGTCTCTTATTCCCTCTGACCCACCAAACTCTCTCATTCTTTCTTTCTTTCTTTCTTTCTTCCTTCCTTTTCTTTCTTTTTTTTCATAAACCGCAAACACAAGCCTTTCCCTAATAAGGACCCAGGGGAGACCTCCGCCCACCTGCTCCCGCAAGGTGATTGGTGCAGCCGACATGCTTGGGTGCTACCTGACTGACATTGCCGAAACAGGGGGGCGGGGTGGGGGATGGGGGGGCAGCAGGGGGGGTTGGGGGGGGGTTGTGAGGGTGAGGGTCGAACCCCAGGTGCTGCAGCCAGGGCAACAACACACACACAGCACACCGCCGCCACAGTTACCGTCGCCATGGCAACAAATGGGCTCCACCTGCCGAGAGATGAGAGCAGCGTCTGGGCCTGATAAATGTTCCCTTCACCCCACCGTTCATAAAGGTGCCCCCCCCCCCAACACACACACACACACACACACACACACACACACACACACACACACACCCTCCACACTCCCTCCACACTCTCTCTCCTCCTCCAACAAATCCCTCATGTTTTTTTTTCTCTCTGCTCTTCCATCCCTCCTTCTGTCTCCTCCCCTCCTCAATCTCTTACTCCACAATTCCCCTCATTCATCTTCCTTGCTGCTTCTTTTTGAGTCGCACCTTCCTTTATAAAAAAAAAGATAGCTCATATTTGATCTTCTCTCATTCTCTCGTCTTTTTTTCCCTTCCTATCTCAATCCTCTCGCTCATTTGCAGAGTCTCTGTGTCATGCCCTCTTCTCATTATCCCCCTCTCTTCATCCCTCTCTCCACTCCCCTTCTCCTCCCTCTTTCTCTCTCCCTCCCCCTCTTCTCTCTCTCTCCCACTCTGTCTTCCCTCTCTCTCCATCCATTTCTCCACTCCCCTTCTCCTCCCTCTTTCTCTCCCTCTTCTCTCTCTCTCCTCTTCTCTCTTTTTTCCCTCTCCCTTTTCTCTCTCTCCCTCTCTCCTCTCTGTCTGTCTTCCCTCTATATCCATCTGTCTCTTCTCTCTCTCTATCTCTTCCCTCTTCCTCTTTTCTCTCTCCCTCTCCTCTCTTTCTGTCTTCCCTCTCTCTCCATCCATCTCTTCTCTCCCTCTCTCTCTTCCCTTTTTCTCCCTCTCTCTCTTCCCTCTCCCGCTCTCTCTCCCACTCTCTTGTTCCAATTTAGCATGGAGTTGCCCTCTGTGCTGCCGTCTGACACAGGCCCATGTTGGAGCAGAGGAGGTGGGGGAGGAGGTAGGGGCGGGGGAGGAGGTGGCAGTGGGGGTGGAGGAGGTGGCTCCTGGGGACAGCTGCGATGACAGCGTAGCGCTGGCTTCCACCCTGAGTCATGGAGCGCAGCGCAAATTGCCCCGAGCAAAGGCACGTAGGGAGGCCGGCCTCACCTCTTCTGCAGTGTGTGTGTGTGTACGGGTGTGTGTACGGGTGTGTGTATGTGTGTGTGCGTACTGTGCATACATGTGTATGGGACATACAGTGTGAAGGTGAGTGTGCATTTTTAAAAATATTTTTCCATGTGTGTGTATAGATTTGTGTGTGTGTGTGTGTGTGTGTCTGTCTGTGTTTGCATATATGCACAGGTGTGTGGGACATACAGTTCAATTTGAAGGTGAGAGTGCATTGTTTTGTTTGAGCATTTGTCTGTTTGTGCATTCGTCTGTGTGTGTGTGGGGGTGTGTGTGTGTGTGTGTGTGTGTGTGTGTGTGTGTGTGTGTGTGTGTGTGTCTGTCTGTCTGTGTGTGTCTGTGTGTGTGTGTGTGTGTGTGTCTGTGTCTGTGTGTGCATGTGTGTTTGGCAGGGGGTATAATAAAAGAAGCTGAGTGGGATAAAAACAGGAGCTGACCAGGTGGAAGAGCAAGAGGAGGGTTGAACAGAAA
>CM059288.1:19727716-19737716 GCA_030347295.1 Setipinna tenuifilis | reverse complement strand
CTAAGTTTCACTGATTCCCCATACCAGGATTAGCACAGGGTCTTACAAAACTGTATTACATAACCAATATTTTAATGCAAGTGCACATTTTTGGACATGCGTTACATGCCAACCACAGCCTCAGTAATGGGTACACAGGCCATGAGAAAGGAGAGAGAGAGAGAGGAAAAAAAGAAAATAAAAAATAGGAGGAATACATAAGGCAGACAATAAGGAAGGTCTGTCCCACATATTATGTGTGTCATGACTGTGGAGACTAAACCTATACATTTCTTACAATGGAGGGCTAATCCAATCCCTAGGGATTATCCTCTGTGGACAATCCCCCTCTGGCTGTACCTGAGCAGTCATGGCTTTGGCAGTGGTGCAGTTGTACTTGCCTTGCAGTTATACGCTCAAGGATAGGATATGCAGTTGATGGACAGCAAGCCAGTACTGTTTTTATGGTAGATTGGGTAGAACCAGTGTTTTGATATTGTGTTATTTTTTTCTGACATGGGTCTGGCTGGGAGCAGTCTACACTAACTAAGAGACAGGCAGTCTAAAATGTTATTTTCCTTTAAATATTAATATAATTTGAAGATTACAATAAATGTTGCTAACTAATGTAAATGTAATATTTCTGGGTAAATAAATCGATTGATTGATGGGTTGAATTTTGTGTCCTAGCCTACAGTACATACTGTATAGTATCTGAGGAGAAAGGCACCTTTACCCCTTTGCTTGGTTGAAATGGTTCAGTCCGCTTTCACCTGTTTTTTCTGAACTAGGAGCATTTAACTTCCTGTTCCTGCTTTCCTGTTCATTTCGCTGAAATGGCAGTCCTCATTAGGCTATCGGTGCACTGGAAGATGATGCACAAGAAATACGGGTTTTGGAAAAGAAAAGAGAGGCAGGAAAGGGACAAAAAAACGAGGGAAAGCAACTGCTGACAGATTTCTTTCCCAAGAAAGATGAGCCCAACTGTGAAAGCAAATGGCCTAAATGAACTACTGTGTGGTTATAAACCGCCGCTTCAATACTACCATGATTGTCAGTGCTAAAAACGGCATAACACAAAATTAAAAATAAAACTAGGCTGCATTTTTTGTGCATAGGCCCCAGAATTTGGTGTCACGCCCCTGCTTACAGTCCTAAAATATGTGCCTTGCTGTGTCATTGTCACAACTTCCAGCCCAAATAAACAAGAAACTACTGAACGCAACTGCAAACTTGCATTTTTCAATTGCTAAATTGAAAATACTTTTATTTTTGCAGAGCCAAAACAAATAACTACCCGCCTCATGGGGAAAATGGTAAACAAAGTACTGTACTGCCTGCCTCGCAGGGAAAATGAAAACAAAAATGGCCAACCAGTATTGAATAGGGCATTTAGTGAGAGTCTAGACAGTGCGGGAGTGCATGTATCCCATGGAAAACTGTGAGGAATATAATAATAATACATGTTTTATATAGCGCATTTCATGACACTCAAAGATGCTTTACAAGGACAGTACAAACACATACAATTACATGGAATTACTTGGAAAAGAAGACTCATAAGGAGTTCAAAAGACCAGGAAGTGAACGAGGGGCAGGTGCAGCTTGTTGAGTGAATATAAATTCTAGGGCTGGTGATTAGAAGACAGGTGAAGCTTATAGAAGACAGGTGAAGCTGATTGTGTGGGAGCTGATGAGGGAGGCCTGACAGTCATGCCCACTGCACCACAACAAGGGGTTTCTATGACAATTTGGTGCACAGCAAATTCTATAGTGTTAAATCACCTCTGAGAGAGAGAGTCAGTTTTAACACTATGGCAGTGTTTATTTTGTCCCAATCTTTGTAGTGTTAATTTAACCCTCCTCCCTTACATATTTTCCTTTACAGTTAAATCAACTTTTTTTGCAGTGTAATTTCACATTAATTTTACACTTACACTCTTAAATTAACACTTTTGCTGAACACTGGGAAATTAACTCTGAGAATTTTGCTGTATGAAAACCTGTTGCTTTCGGTCACACAGAGTAGCATACCTCACCAGCCTGTTTCCTTGCATTAGCAACTATTTCATATTGTTGTCCGTGGTAGGCATATTTCTCCAGTGAGCAGCTGTACTACTGAGCATGTTTTTTTTTGTTTTTACTGTTCTGCATTTGTCAGCAATACATACTGTTACATAAGCATCTTGTACAACGGATATGCCCTTGTAGCACAGTGTGCACAGACACATGCCGCAGGTGGTCACACATTTAAGGCCAACACCTAGTCACATTGGAAACATTGGGAAAAAAAGCATCCCGGAATGCACTCTGTGGTCTGAAACAGCCATCAACACTAATCTTGTCAAAACTGCAGGAATAGGAGTTGATAGTTTAAGATGTTTGGAAGTTGACGTACATCAGGCACTGCGCATGAGCTGTGCTGTGTTAAACAGCAGCAGAGGCGCATTTTTGACATGCGTCAGACATTGTCAGTGGGCGTCGGCCTTTTAGTCCAAAGTGGTGACTCTGTGATTCTGTGATTTAAAAAAAAAAAAAACTGTCCTCTCCATCACGCATCCTAACATCTTTGCCTTTTTTCATGACAGACAAAAAGAACAGAACACATGACCTTCTTTGGAAACGTGGAGAAGTGATGGCAGAGTTGTGGCTGATAGAGAGAGAGACAGAGGGAAAGAAAGAGACAGAGAGAGTGACAGAGCGAGACAGAGAGAGAGAGATAGTGAGAGACAGAGAGAGGACGGGATGAAAGTGAAAGGCCAAAAAAAAGGGGTGAGCGAGGGACTGAGAGAGAGAGGGGGACTGAGCTTGCGGTGAATCACGGACGAGTGCTCGCTCGCTTCATTAGAGCTATCTGTCAGCGACAGGAGCACTCAGGCTCACAAGCTCAGCCGACGGGACGCCAGCCCTCCAATGCTCAAGAATGCAAATGTCATCTTCAATAAGGATGAGAAGGAGTGGGGTGTGGTGTGTGTGTGTGTGTGTGTGTGTGTGTGTGTGTGTGTGTGTGTGTGTGTGTGTGTGTGTGTGTGTGTGTAGGGGTGTGTGTGTGTGGTTGAGGTTGAGGGTAGGGGTAAAAGACGGTGGCCTTTTAACAGCGAGCATCCGTTAGCGGGCCGCTACCGTTGTCAGAGACCCGCTCCAAAAAAAAAAGGTGGGGTGGGGTGGGGGGGGCAGAGGGCGAGATGTGGGCAGACATTGCAGTCAAAGCACATCGCAAAACGGCGCAGAGCTCAGCCGTCAAACTTCATTCTTCTCACTTCTCACCCTCTCACTCGCCTTCCCGTTCTCTTCAACCTCTCACCGCAGTTTGATGTCCGTAATAAGGAAGGGCTCAAGCATAGGGAAATGTTCTTTACCCTCTCTCTCTCTCTGTCTCTCTCTCTGTCCATCTTTCTCTCCCCCTCCCTCCATCTGTCTCCCTCTTTCTCTGTCTCTCTCTTTGTCCCTCTCCATCTCTCTGCTCTCTGTCCCTCTCACCCCTCCCTCCCTCTCTCTCTCTCCCTCCCTCCATCTGTCTCTCACTCTTTCTCTCTCTCTATCCCTCTCCATCTCCGCCCTCTCTCTCTCCTCTCTCTCTCCATTTCTTTTTCTCATTTCCCCCCGTTTATCCACATTTTCCTTTTTGCCCCAGCTCCGGGGGCGTGTGGCCCATTTCCCTCCTGCAATGGTAGCCCAGTGGGTAATGTTTCAGGAGTGCTCTCGCAAGCTCGGCCCCTAACACGCTTCTCTCTTTCTCTCTCTCTCTCTCTCTCGTTCTCTTGTTCTCTCTCTCTCTCTCTTTCTGTCTCTCTCTCTCTCTCTCGTTGTGTCCCTCTCCGTGGTAGCCCAGTGGGTAATGTTTCAGGAGTGCTCTCGCGCCGCTCGGCCCCTAACACGCTCCCCTCACTTTCTATTATCTCAGCGCAGCCGGCTGAGATGGGCCCTAATTTGGCTTAATTGGGTGTCAGCGCCAGGAGTTAATGATGATCATAGGGCTTGAGCTTCAACAGCATGAGGGTGTGTGTGTGTGTGTGTGTGTAAGTGTATGCGTATGTGTATATGTGTGTATGTGTGTGTGTGGCTGGGTGGGGGGTGTATGCGTATGTAGGTGTGTGTGTCTGTGTGTGTGTGTGTGGGTTGGTGAGTGTATGCGTATGTAGGTGTGTGTGTGTGTGTGTGTGTGTGTGTGTGTGTGTATGCGAATATGTGTGTGTGGAGGGATGAAGGGAATAGTGACAGCCAAGGATGGAAGAAATCGAGGAAGAGAAATGAGAGAGAAAGAGAAAGAGACAGAGAGAGAGAGAGAGCGCAAGGGAGGGATGGAGGAGAAGAGGGAAAGTAAGAGAGAGGGAGAGAGAGAGGGAGCAAGAGAGGGATGGAGTGGAGCAGGGGGAGTAAGAGAGAGGAAGGGAAAGAGGGAGGGAGAGAGAGAGGGAGAGTGAAAAGTAAAGGAGCAATGGTAAGAGGCTGAGAGGTCTGCGAAGGGGAATAGAAGATGAGGTTAACACTGAGGAGTATGCTGAAATATGAGACGTGTGCTTCATTTAATAGGGCACCCGCCAGCGGGATCAATTCACCAAAGGCCACTGAAATGATTGCTGTGTAGATAACATGGATATGCGTGCACAGACACATACACACACACACATACCCATACAGGCAGGCACACACACACACATATACACACAGAGACAAACACACACACACAGGCAGGCTCACACACACACACACACACAGGAACAAACACACATCTACATATGCTAGCGTGTACAGAAACACAAGCATGCACACACTTACACACATGATCTCTCACACACACCTACGAATACTAGCATGTACACACACACACTTGCAGACACCCACCCACACACATACACACGCACACTTGCAGACACATACACACATACACACACACACACACACACACACATACACACACACACACACACACACACACATGCAAGCATGTTCAGACACACACATAAATACCCCCAGCAGCTGGGCATTCTGGCAGCTCATTATAAATCAATCGCCCCCTGGGACACCATACAGCACTTTCTCTTTCACTCCTTTTTAAAATCTGGGTTTCACCCAAACTCAGACCTATAATCAATCACAGCTTTAATCCAATTAGATTTACCCAGTTTACCATCAATCACTTTGTAAGGCCCACCCTCCCCCCCGCCCTCCAGGCCACGCCCAGCCTATCAAGCGTGTTCCATAATTTATACGCCACACCCCCTTCAGTCATGTGTGTCAATCAGGATCACAGCTAATCAACATTATATGCTTCACTCTTCACAGGCACACACAAGTTAACACACAGCACTTGTACATACGAATCACATATACTGTACACGACTACACACACACCAATACATATCACATGGAAATGCCCGTAGACTCATACAGACTGTCTGATTCTTTCTCTCTCTCTCACACACACTCACATGCATGTGCACACACACACACACACACACACACACACACATTCGTACACACACACACATTCATGCTCTCTCTCTCTCTCTCTCTCTCTCTCTCTCTCTATCTCTCTCTCTCTCTCTCTCTCTCTCACACACACACACACACACACACACACACACACACACACACACACAGTAAACCACCCGCAGCAAGGTAGCTCCGGGGGAATTGCTTTGATGTGCTGTTCAGCATTGCAGGCTTGTAGCAGCTGCTCCTGACAGGATGCATCCAGCAGAAATGAACAGCAGAATAAACAAGCCGGCCATACTCCACACACACTCCACACACACTTCACACACTCCATCACGGCCCCATGAACATGCCACGCCGGCACCCCTGCTCTCCAGCCTGCGGCAAGGCATATGTAAACATACAAACATACACACACAAGCATGTAGGCAGGCATGAACAGACGCGTAAGCACACACATACACACACATACACACGCACACACACACACAGACATATATATACACACACACTTTCTTGTAGTTTCGCATTACAAGGTCATGCATATGGCAATTATACACACACACATATACACACACATACACAGTTACAAGGTCATGCATATGGTCAATTACACACACCCACACATACACACTCTTAGTCATAAATAAATTCTTTTTTTGCACCAACACCTAGCCACATGTTAGCCGTCAACACAACTATCCTCGCCACATCCTCACACACACACTTGCCCCAACCTAATGTCTGTTTTACACAGACAAAAATAAACACACACACACACACACACACACACACACACACAGTCCAGTTCTAGCTGAAGTCTGCTTGAACAGATGTACAGATGTACCTACATCTGTTCCAAGGTATATGGGAGGGAAAAAAAAACTAAACTGCGCTAACATGTTAATGTAGTCAATATGCTAAATAAACATATATCATACAAAACAGACAGCATTTTACAGAACAATAGATACTAATGACAACAGGCTTCAGACAAATCTAAATCAAACCCTACAAACATACAGTACACTCACACATGGTAATCTTTTTAGGCAGAACTCTTTTTCTCTACTGATAAATCTTACCTTACCTTATCTATGGCCATAAATACACACAAAAAAAAGCTACAGATGTACTGGAACGACCACACATCTGTAGTTCCGCCTGAGGAACAACTAATTAAACCTCTACGGGATCCAGCAGCTGTGCGTGGCAAACACACACACACACACACACAGCAGGAAAAAACACAGCAACGTGTCAATACGTTAATCTTTCATCACTGTAACTTAGGCACACATGTACACACACACACACACACACACATGCATGGATACCCCATACAGACACACACATGAATGTACACACAAAGATACACACAAACACACACACAAACACACACACACACACACACACATACACACACACACACATGAACTTACACACAAACACATGCACACACAAACAAACACACACACACACACATACACACACACACACACACAAAGCAATGATGCACATTAGGCATACTTAATTAGTAAGTAAAGAAAATTACACCCCCTTCTCATTACGTTCTGCTTTGTCCCAGTGTGTGCTCCACATGCACCAACACATCAATAGCAAATTGACGTGTTTGTCTCCGCATCCAACATGGAGGCAGCGTCATAAACAACGCACCAGCAGTATTCATATTCATTATTGCTGCAAAATGAAGGCGAGCAACAGTGCGTGAAACAATAGCGGCTTAAACTGTAAGTGATATTCAAGCCGAGAAGAATGGGCCTGCTATTTTTATAGCAAACAAGGGAAAATGGTCTATTGTGTGTGTGTGTGTGTTTTAGTGTGTGTGTGTGTGTGTGTGTGTGTGTGTGTGTGTGTGTGTGTGTGTCTCTATGTATGTGTGTTTAACTAACTGTGTGTGTGTGTGTGAGTGTTTTACTGTGTGTGTGTGTGCGTGCGTGTTTTACTGTGTGTGTGTGTGTGTTTTAGTGTGTGTGTGTGGCCTTTTCCTATCTTCAGTGCCAGTTCTGAGAGCGATGGTGCCTGTCTGCCAGTTTGACCCTCCGCCTCATGGCCAGGCCACCGTCCTCCACAGCCCAAGCCGGACTATCTGGACGGATCCAAAAGTCGAGCAATGCCGAGTCCGTCTGTCCGACTGTCCGTCCGTTCGTTCAGTATCTCTCCTGCCAACTGAGTTTGGCCCCTAGAGAACCCTCATCCCTCCATCCCCTCCTCCTCCTCTGCTCTCTTCAAACTCCTTTTAGAAAGAGAGAGAGAGAGAGATAGATAGAGTGAGAGAGTGGGGGGGTGTAGAGAGATGAAGGGAAGGGGAGAGTTAGAGAGCGATGTAGAGACATGAAGAGAGAGGGGGAAAGAGAGAGAGAGAGATGAAGGGAGGGGGAGAGAGAGAGCAATGTAGAGAGATGAAGACCGAGCGAGTGAGAAAGTGCGAGCGACATAGAGAAATGAAGAGAGAGGGGGGAGAGAGAAATGAAGGAAGGGAAAGAGAGATAGCAACGTAGAGAGATGAAGACAGAGGACTAGAGAGAGAGCAATGGAAGAGAGAGGGAGAGAGAGAGCAATGTAGAGAGATGAGGAGAGAGGGGGGAGAGAGAGAGACAGATGAAGGGAGGTAGAAAGAGACCGTGATATAGACAGATGAAAACAGAGGGGGAGAAAGAGAGGAATGGATAAGAGAGGGGAAGAGAGAGATAAAGGGAGGGAGAAAGAGAGACAGCGATGTAGAGAGATGAAGACAGAGGGAGAGAATGATATAGAGAGAGAAAGAGAGAAAAGAAATACAGAGAGGGAGAGAGAGGAGCGAAAGGGCGAGCCAGTTAAATCGATGACGTGTGTGTGCCGTGGCCGCTGGGGTTCCGTGCCTGGCGCCGCTGACGGCAGTTACTGTGGGAACCGGGTCAAGAAGGCAGCACCGCAGCCCAGAAGCTCCGCGGATGTTCGACAGCACTCACACACACACACACACACACTCACACACACTCAGAGGATGTTCGAAAGCACTCACACACACACACACACACACACACTCAGAGGATGTTCGACAGCACTCACACACACACACACACACACACACACACACACACACACACACACACACACACACACACACTCAGAGGATGTTCGACAGCACTCACAGATCAGAGCCAGAGGTTGCTGCGAGACGCCTGCTTGATTATCGGACCATCTCCAGCACCAAAGTGGACCGTATAACTCATTCTGGGGAGCCGAGGCTATTCAGCTGTCCAGCACAATACGCTTCCAATTTGAGCACTTTTCCCCACCAACAGCAGTTTTTAACCATTGTGTGTCAATGGGGTGTGTGTGGATGGACAGAAAGGGAGAGAAAGAGAAAGATAGAGAGGGGGGGGGGGGGGGGGGGTGGTGAGGGCCAGATCTCAGCTGCTCTTACATTTATTGTTGGAGCACTTTGGTAGATTACTTGAAAAAATCCTTCTATTCTTCTGAATTTCTCCCTTTTTCTCCTCATGTCTTACGCTGGTGTTTGTTGTTTTAAAGCTAATGTTTTTGTACAGACTGGTACTGATCAAATGAAACATGTTTGATTCAGTCTGAATTGTGTCAACAATGGAAACAATTGCTTCAGATTCAAATTGGTCTCCTCAAAAATACTTGACGGCTGCCAAGCCATAAACTATACAGGCATGGTCAAGTATAACTCGATCCATTCAAGATATCTAGAAAGAAACCAAGACCCTTGATGATTTTTTTGTCAGAACTGAGTTTAGACTGAAAATTGTTTTCATAACACGTCCTTTGTCTTGTGACTTAATCTCGTTTCTTCATACTTAGAAAAAGTGCTATTATATTTGCGACATGTTTGACTCGGCAGTATGACAACTTTAAAGGCATTTTTCTCAGTCTCAATTTGTCGCACAGTTACTGCTCTTTGCCTTTGTTGGCCAGCGTACAGTACAGGGTGGCCCATTCTCCATCCACTCCCACTGCAATATCCACTCCCGCTCACCAGCCAGAGCCAGAAGTGACAAAGATCCTCTGCAGCCGCCGAAGTGTGAGCGAGCGAGAGAGTGCTACTGCTGCTGCTACTGCTGTCCCCAGGGCTGGATATCAGCTCGGCGGTGGGGAGATGGAGAAGCAGAAGCAGGCCAGGGCCATTCATTCATTCATTCATTCATTCATACACTCACTCCCTCGGAGGGACCGCCGGCCACTGTGCTGTGCTGTGCTCCACTCCACTCTCACCCTGCTTTTGCATTGCCCAGGGAGAGAGGGAGGCGATGGATGTGGAGAGGCAATTGTGTAAGCATGTGTGTGTGTGTGTGTGTGTGTGAGTGAGTGTGTGTGATTGAGTGCGTGTGAGTGTGTGTGTGTGTGTTTGTGTGTGTGTGTGTGTGTGTGTGTGTGTGAGTGACTCTGTGTGTGAGGCAGATGCTGAGGTAGAGGGTTACAAGGATTGTGCATGTGAGTGTTGGGTTGTGTGTGTGTGTGTGTGCGTGTGTATGTGTGTCTCTGTGTGCGTGTGTGTGCATGTGAGGACATTGTGGGGGGGTAGGTAGAGAAGATAAGGCGGTATGGGGAGGTA
>CM059288.1:19710216-19715216 GCA_030347295.1 Setipinna tenuifilis | reverse complement strand
GCGTCTGGCCCTTTAAATATTTAATCTGCACTGAGCACGCTCCCACCACGGGGAGGCCAAAGTCATTTCCCTCTGTCACCGAAGCAGAGCCGGAACAGGCTGCGGTGTCATTGAGAGAGAGAAAAAAAAAAGACAGAAAGAGAGGGGGGGGGGGGAGCGATACAGAGACAGAGAGAGAGAGAAGGGGTGAGAGAGAGAAAAAGAGAGAGAGAGAGACAGAGAGACAGGGAGATAGGGAGGCAGAGAGAAAGGGGGGTAAGAGAGAAAAACAGAGAAAGAGAGAGAGAGATAGGCTAAGAGAGAGAGACAGAGACAGAGGGACAGAGAGAAAGGGACGGTGAGAGAGAGAAAGAGAGAGAGAGCGAAAGAGAGTGAGAGAGAGAGAGAAAGAGAGAGGAGAGAGGAGGGTGGGGGTTAGGGGGAAAGAGGTGTGAGATTGAGAGTGAAAGCGGGACAAGAGAAGGAAAAAAAAGTAAAACACTTGCTCATCACAAGCAACCCTTCGACAGTCTCGGGGGACTGCAAGTAAAACTCTGACAATCCAAAGTCACTTTTCATTCTCCTGCAATGGATAGAACTTTAGTCGTGTGTGTGTGTGTGTGTGTGTGTGTGTGTGTGTGTGTGTGTGTGTGTGTGTGTAAGAAAGAAAGAGAGAAATGGGTGGGGTAGCCTTCTTTTTTTCCCACATAATTAATGCAACTCCAGAACAAAAGATGAAGTGCCCACGCAAGCACACACAGACACACACACAAGCGCACACACACACACACACACACACACACACACACACACACACACACACACACACACACACACACACACTAAGGTGACAAAGCCAATGAGAGAAAGTGAACGAAAGACACAGAGAGGAGTGCAAAGGCTGAGCCAATTATTTCAGTTCATCCAAACACACTACAACACCCCACACGGACACAGACACTTACACACACACTTAACACACACACAAACACACACAGATATTTGTTTATTTTATTTGGGAGGACCAATACTTATTAAAAAAGCAACACAGCACCCAAATATTTACAAAGAGCATCTTAGTGTGTCTCCCACATCAATACAAATACTGTGCTGGCATACAACCACAATGCTTATGTATGTTAAGTGTATCAAGGACACAAGCGACATTGCCTTCTCTATAAGTGCAAACTGCCTATAATTGCTGACACAGTGCAGTGCTTTTTTGCTAACTGCTTTGAGTCCTTTTTTTTTGTTTAGTCCAGCAATTTGCAGTCCTCTACCGCTATAGTCTATGAACATGTCCACCAAGGCTACCATAAATGAGTACCACCACCAGGTCTGTACTGTACTGTAGCCACCTACTGTAAAAGCATCCACTAATGGCTGCCATTTTGTCATTTATTCCTCAGAAACCAAAACAACCCAAACAAGCAGAATTATAATGAGGCCCAAGGAGCAGCCATCGTGTCTTTTGGTGATGGATGCTGGGGTAACACACACACATACGCGAACGCACGCACGCACACACACACACCCACACCCATGCATGCACGCACACACCCATGCACGCACGCACACACACACACAGGCACACACACACACACACACATTCATACACGTACGCACACACAGGCATGCACGCACACACCCACACACCCATGCATGCACGCACACACAAACACACACACACACACACACACACACACACACACACACACACACACACACACACACACACACACACACACACACACACACACACACAGAAATACAATAAAATATATGCTTTACAAACACACACAAAGAAATGCACATAGACATTCACTCACAGATCTGCACAAAACAACATGTTCAAATAGTGCGGCCTCCGGTTTGAAGTTCAGCAGGCAAGAAACAGCAATGCAATTAAATTCCCTCGCTGTAAAAAAACACCCATAACAACCCACTCACCCATGCCACACTGTGACAAACAGACAGAGAGAGAGAGAGAGAGAGAGAGAGGGGGGAGAGATAAAGAGTATATCTATGTGTGTGTGTGTGAGAGAGAGACAAAGACAGAGATAGAGAAATGTGTGTGTGTATTTGTGTGTGTGTGTGTGTGTGTGTGTGTGTGTGTGTGTGTGTGTGTGTGTGTGTGTGTGAGAGAGAGAGAGAGAGAGAGAGTCTTCCTGTAACTGTTTTTACCTCCCCGTTCATCTCGTCTTTAGCAATTAGACCAGTCATGGCGTATATATAACACAAAAAAAAACATGACAGAGAAGTGCTATGTTTGCGTGACGGGAATGTCAGAATCTGTCTGTAATTTTCTGTTATGACTCCAACACAACAGGCCACTGTGTGCTGAAGATTGCTATCGGCCGGATGGAAATGGCCCTACTGATTCACTGAGGCTTTCAACAGGCTTCCATTCACAGGAGAGTGGATGCACGCACGCAAATACACACAGACGGACACACAGACAAACAAACATGCAGGCAGGCAGAAATAAGCACACACACACACACAACACACACACACACACACACACACACACACACACACACTCACACACACACACACACACACACACTCTGACAGACAGCAAGTGAAAAGGCCCATTTCCTTGCTTTTTGTGGTAAGAGAGCAACAAACAGGTATATAGTGAGAGAGAGAGAGAGAGAGAGAGAGAGGATGGGAAACGAGATAGCAGCAGAGAGAGAATGGAAGAGGGGGGAGGGGTGGTCACATAATACATACAGTTGAATTAAGTTTCCTTTTCTTCTTAATTCTTTTTAAATCTAATAACAATATTATTTAATCTATTTGTCTATTTTTTTTCAAACACATACTGTATTTGTATCATTGTATGTCAGCCTTGGCAACATTAGCACAATTAGTCATGCCAATAAAGCTCTTATTGAACTGAATTGAATTGAGAAAGAAGGAGAGAAAGAAAGAGTAAGAGAAAGAGAGAGAGAGAGCAAGAAAGAGAGATAGAGAGAGAGAGAGAGCGAAAGAGAGAGTAGTGGCAGTGGTAGTTCAGTTGAATCGATTTGGTATCCCAGAGAGGTAAGTGGGGCCTTTTTAGAAGGGGGACTGAAAGCACACAGCATGGAGGGCCCCACCCCCCTCTTCCTCTTCTCTCTGCCTCTAGCTCCACTTCCTGCCTCAAGTGGAGAGAAAGAAAAAGACCCTGGGAGGTCCCCCCCCCCCCCCCCCAAACCATTTAGCCTTTCCCCAGCCCACACACACACACACACACACACACACACACACACACACACACTCACACACACACACTCAGACACAAACACACATATACACACACACACACCACCAAGCACTGCATTTGCTCTTTCCTCATCAGAGTGGCATGTACTTCAGAGCAGTAGCTACTATCTACTATAAAAGCTACAAAACAAGAAATTGGTGAGATGCTAACCAGGGCTGGCTACTCTGACTTACAGACAGTGAAGAGCCTAAACCGCAGACAGTATTGGTTACAGCAATTGACAAAGCTAGTCGATTCTAATTAGCACAAATCCTAAGCCAGGTAAGTGAGCTAACTAGCGAGCTAAATCCCCTGGGTTAGCTGCTCAGGTAGAGGCTAATACATGACAGGCTTTTTAAGTCTTTGAAGCCAGGACATGATGCTATCAGCCACACAGACAAGGCAAGGTGACCTATCCATACACACATGCTGAGGCACACATGCTGAGGTTCGGAAAGTAAACGTGACTTGCCACATATTTGTTCCAGCCAATTCAATGTAACAGCTGATCCTATTGAGCACAAGGTCAATGACTCTGGTTGGTTGTGTAATACACACATGGGTGGAATTTATAACTTCACAAAATGTGAACCTTCACCAGCCACTGACAAATAAATGGCAAAATCAACAGCAACAGCCTCTCAACAGCGATTCATTATGCTGTGTCCAACACCTACCAGCCCCTTTTAGTACTTTTACCAGCATCTGGCTTGTGGCATTTCCATCCGTTGTGTATGTGAGCAAATGACCTTGTTGTAAAGGAAGAAAAAAAAGGAATAAAAAGCAAAGCAAAAAAAAAAAATCTTTCCACACCGCTGGTTGGTGTGGGAAAAGGGGGACTCGTGAAAAGCGTCCGGGCCCAATCGATGTTCAATGGAGTAGGGGGAGAGCGAATCCCGATAAAGCACACAGCGCAGGACCATCCCCCAGAGAGGGGGCGCACCGCACCCTCAATCATGACCATTACTGACTGCAGGCACTGACGAGAGGCCTTACTGACAGAAGCCCTATATTACAACACCTAACAGAGAGAGGGGGAGAGAGAGGGAGAGAGAGAGAGGGAGAGAGAGGGAGAGAGAAAGAGAGAGAGAGGGAGAGAGATGGCGTCCGGAGAGACAGAGTGAGAAAGCAGCACGAGAGAGACAGAGTGAGAAAGAGAGAGAGAGAGAAATAAAGAGAGGGAAATATAGAGCAGAGAGGGAGTCAAGGGGCAGCATGAGAGTAAGAAAGAAAGAGTAAGAGAGAGAGAGAGAGAGAATAAGAGAGAAAGACAGGGAAATATGGCATTAGGAAGCAGAGAGGGAGTCAGGGGGCCACATGAGAGAAAGAAAGAGAGAGAGAGACAGAGTATGTGTGTGTGTGTGTGTGTGTGTGTGTGTGTGTGTACAGGAAAGGGTGGGAGGGAGAAGTAGAGCTGAGAGAGAGAGTGGCTGAGAACAAGTCCCTGAGTGAATGATTGAGTGGTCCGAAAAGAGGAAGAACGAGGAGGAGGAGGAGGAGAAGGAGGAAGAAAAGGGAATGAGGGAGCAAGACAGAGGGGGGGGGGGGGGGTCATCATCGCAGCTGTTATTATCTCTGAAGGCTGGTCCTCCACTGTTCAGGTAAATCACCATCCTCCTGAGCTGTCGAGGCGCCACCTTGGACCACGGCGCGCTGCCCCACCTCTGTCTCTTTCTCTCTCCTTCTCCCTCACCCTCTCTCTGTCTCTCTATCTCTCTCCCTCCCTCTCCCTGTCTCTCTCTCTCTCTCTCTGTCTCCCCCCCTCTCTCCT
>CM059288.1:19705216-19707716 GCA_030347295.1 Setipinna tenuifilis | reverse complement strand
TGTCAACTCATTATCGGCCTGTTTACAGGCAGCTCATCACACTAATGCGGACAGTGCTGGCACACCCCTTGGCTCGCCCCCCCATCTCTCTTTCCCTTTCTCTTGCTCTCTCTCTCTTTCTCTTTCTCTTTCTCTCTCTCTCTATCTTTCTGTCTCTCTCTCTCTCACCCCTTGGCTCGCCCCCCATCTCTCTTTCTCCCTCTCTCTATCTCTCTCTCTCCCTCTTTCTCCCTCTCTCTCTCTATCTCTCTCCCTCCCTCTCTCCCTCACTCCCCCCCTCTCTCTTCCTTTCTCTCTGTCACTCTCTCTCTCTCTCTCCCTCCTTCTCTCTTCCTGGTCCAAAACAGCAACATTAAAGCCCCATTCTGAGAATCGCTGCATGGAATTAGTTTCATATCAGCAGTCATGTGCAACACCACAGTCTAAATGCAGGAGTGAGAACAACACCTACTGTGCTGTAGGATAAGGGTGGGAGAATATCGCCCTCATATCTGCTCATATATAAAGCAAAGCAGTCATCCACATGCTCATTATACATAACACCTCCATCTGCATCAATCATTCATTCAATCAATCAATCAATCAATCAATCTATCTATCTATCTATCTATCTATCTATCTATCTATCTATCTATCTATCTATCTATCTATCTATCTATCTATCTATCTATCTATCTATCTATCTATCTATCTACTCAGTCAGTCAGTCCGTCAGTCAGTCAGTCAGTCTGTCTGTCTGTCTGTCTGTCTATCTAATTATCTATCTATGCTTATCCATATAACTGTGGGTATATGTGTAATAACATTACATTTTGACTAATACTCAGTGTTATAACAGTGTTATACAGCTTTTTCTATCCTCACTATTACATACTATTAATGCAACACTACCCCCTGATTTCTAGGCATGTAAAGCTCTATCATCCACCTCTAGTCACACAGAGAGTGCTCAGCCTTAGTCCCAATCACAGTCTGTGTGTCATGTGGCCAAATCCCCACTCCCTACCAGCTTAGTCATGCCCAATCAGCACAGGTCAGCCATGTTTCATTTCCCCAAATCAGACATCTCCAATCAAACCGGATCACACCTGCCCAATCAAATCAGCTCAGACAGCCCTGATCGCAGCAACTTAGACATGACTAATCAAGCAGGAGAAAGCCATCCTCAATCAGACCAACCCAGACATGCCAAACCAGCTCAAACCAGCACTGACAACTACAATCAGGAACTGCAGATACCCCACCATTACTGCTTGGCAGGTGAAGGTTTTTCTGGTTATTTTTTGGGGAAAAGAGTGAGACGGAATGCACAATTGGATGTATTTTGCCATGAATAAATAAAAAACTTAAAGTTGAACAAAAATCTGCATAAATGAGTTGCAATAGGTTGTCTGACTCTCACCGTTATCCAAGAGATGTCACTGATGCTGTATTTGACAAAAAAAAGTACTTTGGCGGGAAACTGCTTTGTGTTCCTTGACTCACTTACACAGCACCAAGATCTGTAGGTGGAAAAGCTGACTAGAGATTGTAAAGGCTTCTGCACATAAGCCTTAACATATTGCAACACAGTTCGCTTGTCAAACTCTGTTACTTTAGATTCAATTGTTTTCAAAGCTCCACTCACCACTGTCAAACTCTGCTGCCACTGTTGTGTCGATTGCAATTCGGGTCTATTTTCCTCTGCATCGCTCAATGAAATCCCTTGTTTATCATGGCGACCGTAGATCAAATCCTTAAAAATTACTATGACGTTTGCAGCGAAGCTGTCAAACGATTCAAACGTCTACCCCAATAATGTCACCGCTGGTGTGCACAGACCGTAAATGTCTTTTTTACACAAATGTTCCAGCCATACAACAAACAGCTGGACCCAATACAAAGTGGAACTTGGTAACACTTTATGGTATGGTTCCTTTTTTATTGTATCTACATGTAGCAACATGTAATATTATGTACTTACACTGTACATACCTAACACTACATACACTAACCCTAACCCTATGCTACAGTGTGGGTACATAATGTTACATAATTGTTGCACACTTATTTACTGTAACAGGGACAGTAAAATCAAGTGTAACCTAGGACTCTTATTGTCTGAAGCCTGGGTTTGCTGCTTCTGTTCACAGACTGTGTTTATCTGTATGATAACAAGGTAAGAACCTGTTGGTCCAAACATGAGTATATTTCACACATTCATTGTGTTTATGTGTTCAAGTACATCTGCTGTTGCAATCTGTGTCTATAAAACACTTGTGGCTTCCTGCCTGCAATGTATCTAAGGTCTACGAAGCACACACACACAGATCATGTATCACACAAGCCTGTGGTTGTGGTAAAGGGCAGCTAAGAGCTCACTGCTATATATTACCTCACCACAGCTCACACACAATATATCACCTCAATATATCACCTCAAAACAGTTCACACACAATATATCACATTAATATATCACCTCAAAACAGCTCACACACAATATATCACCTCACCCCACCTG
>CM059288.1:19695216-19697716 GCA_030347295.1 Setipinna tenuifilis | reverse complement strand
CTTTTCTAAATTTAATTTAATGATTACAGTTTACCGCTAATGAATAATGCTAAGTATCCAGTACCTCAGGTAATTAGACTATTACATCAGACAAATCAAAAAAGTTTTTCTTATTAATACAAAAAATATCAGCCTTCTGAAAAGTGTTAATGTTCATGACCTCAGTACTTGGTTGGGCCTTGCTTTTACATTTCACATTGCATTGAAATAAATGATTGTTTTCACAATAGTCACGACTCACTAATTTATTAAGATTAATCTGTTGATACTTCTTTTGTCTGTGTGCACCAAATGTAGAGTATATTCAGCATAAAAGGCTCACAGCCCAGCTCTCAAGAGAGACCCCATTTCTATCCCCACTGCAGCGGATGAGATTAGTTAAGAGGGGAAGAGGGATGGGGGGGCACTCTCCAGTCCTTTGTGACTCTAAACTTTCTGGTAGCACTTACTGTAATAGTAAGAACTCCCGACGAAGCCTTGATTTTTTTTACATTTTTAAGTGCTTAGTTAACACTTTCTCACTTTGTTTACCACTGGTTTCATCACCATTTCTCTTAATTTCTCACTCTCATCAGTAAATCATGTATGAACATAGTATAGTGAACATGTATAATGAACATATGAACAGTATACATGTTAAAGCAGGCCAAGAGGATGGTCAACACAGGGACAGACAGCAGGTAGAGAGAAAGATAGCATATAGCCAAAAAGACAGACAGACAGACAGACTGCCGACAGTCAGATGAATATTTCTGTGTGAGATTAGTGAGGAGGGTGGGTAGCTAGGCTAGATTAGTACCTCTGCTCAGTTTTGTATTTTGCTGGGGTGCCGTGCCATGCCGCAGTGGTTGGAGCACCCAACTATGAATGGGAAAGTGCCCATGGGGGCCCAGGTTCAAATCCAACTTGGGTAATTTACTAACCCTACACCATCTCTCTGTCTCTCTCCCACTTAATTTCTGTCCAATCCTAAATGTCCTATCGAATAAACCAATGTACAGGCCAGCAAATACTTGTAAATTGTTCTATTTTGCTACAGAACTCTGGTCAGGTAACACAACCAGGGCTTTGTCTTGGCTCAACACATTTTTTTTGTTACTAATACAATCGAACAGTGGCTTGGTCCGAGGGCTGAGTACGGCAATGTTGAACGTTACGTCTCAGTAGGTACAGTATGCGGCATTCAGGCCATCTGCAGTGGGTTGAGAGGGAGGCCCAAGAGAGGAGAGTTTTACTGTAAAAGTTCACAGAAAGCAACTGCCCCCCAGTAAGCAAGCATATGCCTACAAACTCTTGCCAGACTTCTTAAGAGAAGGAAGTGAAACAAAGTAAAAAAAGAGTCCACCACTAGGATAGGACCAGGAGGGGGCGGGGGGGCGGTGGGGTTGGTGCTCGCCACACTTCTGTGACTCTCAACTTTCTTTTATAAAGCCAGAGTTTGTGCAGTCCCTATAGCCACAGGGGGAAGATATGGGTGTGTTGCTGTAGGGGGGGGGGGGGGGGGGGGGGGGTGGGGAGTTATATATGTTTTTTTAGTGAAGATTAATTGGTCCATTTACACATAGTGTATTGAGGGTGAGCACCAATGTATCCTCCAAAAGGTGGACAATGAATGGACCCAAACAGCCTCCTACTGAAGCGAGGAGCATAATTACACACATAAAGAAAAGCCACATTGATTATTGTGTCTGGTCAGCCTCTGGGGCCAGAGATACGTGTGTGTGTGTGTGTGTGTGTGTGTGTGTGTGTGTGTGTGTGTGTGTGTCTATTTCTGTTATGTGCTTGTATGCGTGAGTGTGTGTGTCTTTCTGTGTATGTGTTTTTGTGTGTCAGAGTGAGTGTGTGTCTCTGTGTGTATGTGTGTGTGTTTATGTGTGTGTATGTGTGTGTGTGTGTGTGTGTGTGTGTATTTGTGTTATGTGCTTGTATGCGTGAGTGTGTGTGTCTTTCTGTGTATGTGTTTTTGTGTGTCAGAGTGAGTGTGTGTCTCTGTGTGTATGTGTGTGTGTGTGTGTGTGTGTACCAAAAACAATCTCTCAGCCCAAACTGACCACAGCCACAGCATCAGGCGTTGTTGAAAATGTGTGTGTGTGTTTGTGTATGTGTGTGTGTGTATGCGCATGCGTGTGTGTTTTGGATCCAGGCCTTAGTACATTTTTTATGGTCCATGAGCACCTGAAATAGTTTACTGAAGGCAGAGGTATTTGGAAAAAAAACTGCTGAGGAATTGTGGAGGAACATTGTTAGCTTACAAAAAATAACAACCTTATCTGCTTAAGCTACGTAAAACCATCACAATATTTCTCTGCAGCTCAAAGAATGTTAAAACTATATACAGTAAATCTTGTGGAATGAGCGCAATTATTGAATTCATACAGCACAAAAGAGTAGCAGCCATTGTCACTGAGTCAGAGATAGTTTCTGAATAGCTACTTTTCAGCGGTTGCCATAGTGATGCCTTGACTCTTGGGGATGCTGCGTTGTTATTTTATGAGAAACT
>CM059288.1:19632716-19690216 GCA_030347295.1 Setipinna tenuifilis | reverse complement strand
TGTGTGTAGAGTCCATGTTGGAGAACAAACGCGATACACAGATGGGTGATTCTGCTGTCTTTAAAATTGTGAAACTGTTAACGTGTGGATGAGTGGATGAGCGTTAGGGGATACCCGCTCTTGGTAATTACGTTGCCAATCAGCACCCCCCCCCCCCCCCCCCACCCCACCCACCCACACACACGCACACACACACCCCACCCAAAATAAGCCCCAGCTCTTCTAATGAGGACTTGGCTATTTAACTAAATAGGGTTCATGGAGGCGAGACAAAATGGTAAATCAATTTGGGGCTTTGCAGGCCGCTTTAGGAGCTCTTTCATTAGTGTGCCATTACAACAAAGGCCACCACCTCATCACTCTGCGTATGTGTGTCTGTGTGTGTATGTGTACGGGTGTGTGTATGGGTGTGTCTTTACATGTGTGTGCTTGTGCTTATGTGTGTGTGTGTGTGTGTGTGTATGTGTGTATGTGTGTGTGTGTGTGTGTGTGTGTGTGTGTGTGTGTGTGTGCGTGTGTATGTGTATGTGTGTGTCTGTGTCTGTCTGTGTGTCTGCACCTGCATGTGTATGTTTATGTGTGTGTGTGAGTGTTTGTGTGTATACCTCATCAGACTGGAACAGGACAGCTGGGATGAACATTTATTTGTGGGCCTCTAAGATGTGTATGTGTGTGTGTGTATGTGTGTGTGTAGTATTGCGTGTGCCTGTGTGTGCAGCTAAAACACTAACGCAGTCTCACAGGCACCAACCTAAAAGGCCCATCACACTTGTATCCATTGTCAGTAGAGCTCTTTTTGCAAAGAGAAAGAGAGAGAGAGAGCACAGATACCTGTGACAAAAGGAGGGAGGACTGAGAGAGATAGAGAGAGAGAGAGGCTGAGAGAGAGGGCTGAGAGAGAGGGGGAGAGGGAGAGAATGGGCTGAGAAAGAGAGAGAGAGAGAAAGAGAGCGAGAGAGAGAAAGAGAGAGAGGAAGGGCCGACAGAGAGAGAGAGAAAGAGGGCTGAGAGAGAGAGAGAGAGATAGAGGGAGAGAGAGAAAAAGAGGGCTGAGAGAGAGAGAGAGGGCTGGGAGGGAGAGAGGGCTGAGAGAGAGAGGGCTAAGAGAGAGAGAAAAAGACTATTGATTCATAAATTGGAGGGGAAGCGAGGAGAAAAGGGGGGCCAGTCGATAGGAGCCTGAGGAAACAAAGGGACAAAGGAATCCGATAAGTCTGGAACCTCACACATGGAGCAAATGTCTGTAGTTGGACACACACACACACACACACACACACACACACGCAAATAATTCCCCAAAAAAACGAGAATTTTTATGAGGATATCTAGAAAGGACACAAGTGTGAGAGTGACAGAAAATGTGTGTGTCTGTTCATACGTGTGTGTGTGTGTGAGAAAGAGAAAGAGGTTTCTATTGCTGTGTGACCATGAAATCTTCTAAAGCAAAGTGGAACAACAAGGGCAAAGTCTCCTCTGGAGACCTGGCGGGCTATCGCACAACGCAGACTTACACTACCTGCAGAGCCTCCTCTAAGTAGGTGTGTGTGTGTGTGTGTGTGTGTGTGTGTGTGTGTGTAAGAGAGAGAGACAGTGAGAGAGAGAGGAATATAGACTGAAAGAGAGAATAAGAAAGAATGAAAGACAGAGAGAAAGAGAGGAAGAAAGAGAGAAAACGAGAGAGAGTATGTGTGTGTGTGTGTGTGAGAGAGAGAGAGAGAGATAGAGAGAGAGAGAAAATGAGACAGAGAGAGAGAGATTGGATATGGGTGTGTGTGAGTGAACAAACACATTGGATGGATTTTCTGAAAGCAATAAAACACAGCGAAACATGAAGATGGGGCAGAAATTGACAACCCAGAGTGAGAAAAGGAGAAGAAGGAAAAACACAAAAGATGAGAGGATGAGGGGTCCAGGGAAAGTGGAAACAAAAGAAATGGAAAAAGATAAGAGAGAGAGAGAGAGACAGAGAGAGAGACAGGGAAAGAGAGAGAGGGAGGTAAGAGATGAGAAAAAATGAGAGGGGAGGAGTACATTTTTTGACAGACAGCATCACCAAGGCAGCACTGTGCGCAAGAAACAGGCTGTGATAAAAGATGACAAATAATAGCTTCCATCGCTGCAGGGTAGGGAAAGAGCGCAAAGGGAGGGAGTGAGAGGGGGGGAGTGAGAGGGAGGGAGTGGGGGCTTAGGGGTGGTGGGGGTGAGCCTCGCAGGAGAGACAGCAATACTGAGACGTATGGACAGGGAAAAAAACACTACTCACTCACTAGAAGACTCATAGAGTGCACACACACACACACACACACATACATACACACACACACACACACACACACACCTACTTGAACCTTCTAACCTGTGTATATAAACAACAGCTGCAAATAATGAGGCATATGCTAAATCTGTGTGTGTGTGTGTGTGTGTGTGTGTGTGTGTGTGTGTGTGTGTGTGTGTGTGTGTGTGAATTCCAAACCGATACATTAGTGTATCTGTGCATGAGTCTTCCTTTCTGCGTCTACATTTCTGTGTTTTACTGTATGTGTGTGTGTGTGTGTGTGTGTATATGCATGTGAGGTGTATATGTATGTGTGTATGTATGTGCTCACAGATGGATGAGGGGTGGGGGCAACCTATATAAAAATGGAAGAGTGCTAAGCCTTTGAAGATAAACAAACAATGAGTCTCTATGCCAGTGAGCAACTTCCCACCCTCCCCACTTGAACAAATCAAAGCACTGCACTTAGGAGACGATGGCAGCAGCCCATTCACTGGTAAAGAGAACAGAAGACAAGAATACTGCTATCTCTCTCCCTCCCTCCCTCTCTCTCTCTCTCTTGCTTTCTCTCTTCTCCATCTTAACTTTCACTATGCTTCAATCTATTTTCTATTCTTCTCTGTTTTTATTTTACTTCCCCCATGGGATCAATCGAGGCCTATTCAGGGGTTTGTGGTTTTGTACGCCACACTTGTGTCAGCACTACACCCCCCACACCCCCACACATACACCCCCAAAAAACTGCACAAAAAAGGGCAGGCGTCTGGTTTCTCCCCAGTCCTCTCCCTGCATCCCATCACATCCCATCCAACCCCCACCCCCACCCCCACCCTGCCCACAATCACCCACCCCTACTACTACAACCACAGAGAGCGGCATCTGTCTCTGAGCCATGGAGGTTGGAAATGGGAGTGGGGAGCAGGAGGGGAGGGGTGCGGTGGGGTAGGATGGGGTGGGGTGGGGGTTGAAATGAGGCAGAGAGAGGGAGTAAAGGAACGAGGAGTTAAACGAGAGGAACACTCATTTCAAATTCAGAGGGGGGAGGCTCAGGCTAGGCAGGGTTGTGCACATACACACACACACCCACACACACACACATACACCCACACATACACACACACACCCACACATACACATACACATACACACACATACACAGACACACATACACAGACACACATACATGCACACACACACACAGACACAGACACACACACACACACACACACACACACATACATACACACACATACATACACACACACGCATACACACACATACATACACACACGCATACACACACATACATACACACACACGCGCGCAAGCACACATGGGCACACGCACGCACGCACACACACACACACTGGCACACATGGGCACACACATACACACAGATACACATGGGTGCACACACACACACACACACAAAGGGCACACGTGGGTGCGCGCACACACACAGGCACAGGCACATGCACATGCACACGCAATCCACCCCCCCCCCCCTCCACTCACTCCCCCCCTCCCAATCACACACACACACACACACACACACACACACACACACACACACAATGCACATACTGATTCTGGTAGGGTATTTTTAGCCATCCCCCATGCTGAGGTGTGCACAGACAGACTGGAGGCCAGTTAAAGACACGGGGCTGTTGGAGAAAGATTGCCCTTCACACGCCTTGACTCGTTAGCGGTACATCTGCTCTTTAAATCCTCACACTGCTGTTTTTGTCCCTTTTCTCCAAAAAAAAAAAACTACTTTACCGACAAAATACCTTCAACATAGAAAAAGTATAATGAATTGCCAATTTAACGCTGACCTCGTTTCTTACTTCACGTCTTGGTCGCTGTGTGCTTACACACTCACTCCATTTTTTCACTCTTGACTTGAACAAATCTATGCAGCCTATTTGGGACGCAGTGGGAACAAGTATCAATTTGAGTGGAAGATTTTTTCCCCGGGCTGCCAGCAGGTAATGATGGCTTCCTGCATCCTCAGTCTGTGGCTCCTCCATAGTAGTAGTAGCACTCTGGCAGCAAAGTGCTTTAATCCCCCCATAAGCAGAATGGCCCATGTGTGTGTGTGTGTGTCCACTCTGTTGTCAGCCACTAAGGGCAAAAAAAGGATGTCTGCTGACCGAAAAATAAAAAAGCCCAGTCTTAATGTCAACATCTCAGTCACTGTTTGACCCATTTCCTAGTGTTTTTTCTTTTTTTGGGCGGGCTGTGAAAGCCTCTTGCGAGTCAGGACCATAAGCCACTAGCAAGACAGTCTTACGCAAGACAAAGAAGCCTGAGGAGAGGAGAGCAGAGGAGAGGAAAGGACAGGAGAGGACAGGAGAGAAGAGGAGAGGAGAGGAGAGGAAAGCCGAGGAGAGGACAGGAGAGGAGAGGTGAGGACAGAAGAGGAGAGGAAAGGAGAGAGGAGATCGAATGAGAGGAGAGGAGAGCAGAAGAGAGGAGAGGAAATGGGAGGAGAGCAGATAGGAGGGGAGGAGAGGAGAGGAGCTGGGAGAAGAAGAAATGGGAGGAGAGGAGAGAAGATTGGTGAGGTGGGTGGGGCAGAGAAGAGTGGAGAGAAGAGGAAATGGGAGGAGAGGAGATGGTAGGAGGACAGGAGATGTAAGGAAAGGAGAGGAGAGGAGAGGAGAGGCAAGGAGAGAGGATGAACACAGTGGTGCGAAGAGGAGAGGAGAGGAGAGGAGGAGCGAGGAAAAAGAAGGAGAGGTGATGTAAGAAAAGGATAATATATAACAGGACAGGACAGGAGAGGAGAGGAAAGAAGAAAAGAAGAGAGGTGAAGTGAGGAAAAGAGAAAAGTGAGGCGAGGAGATGCGAGGAGAGGAGGAGACGGTGGCGTACACTGTTAGCGGCACTCTGTCTGCTCGGCGTGAGAAAACAGCAGCTCTGGGACCCCAGCGGTGGCGTCGGTGGCGGTGACGATGGCGACGGCAGCAGCAGCAGCATCAGTGGCAGCGATAGCAGCCACAACCAGCAGCTCCCCAGAGAGGCACTTCAAACACGCGGGCGCCTGCCACCTGTCACCACCGGCAACCCGAGACGCCCACACTCATGTGTCCCCCCCCCATCCCTCACCCCCGTCACCGAGGGGAGACGCACCTCTGTCTGCCGCGGGGGGACGTTGCGTTTGGTGTGTTTGTTGATTCGCGAGTGTGTTTTGTTTAGAGGGGCGTCTGTGTTTTTTTTTTTTGTTTTTTCTTGCTCACTTGGCAGAAGCCCTGAACACAAAGGGATTGAATTGATTGGGGTTGGAGGCTGCAGTGCAGTCGATAGGACAGAAGCTGCTGTCCCTGATGTGGGGTGGTGGTGGTGGTGGTGGTAGTGGGGGGGGGGGGTGTTTGGGGGGCATGGCGCCCCTTTCCTGCTGGGACTGCAGAGGATAGAGGGGTGGAGGACGGAGTGGGACGGGGGGGTTAAGAGGGGTGGGTCTGAAGTGCGCAGTAAAACAAGGCATATCGACACACACATTCATACACACACACACACACACCTTATATATATATACTCACTTCACACCCACACACACACATGCACACACATACACAAACCTTACATAAACACATGCTCACCATATATACTTGTATAGACTATAGCTGCAATTCTGAAAATGTGTACTTACGCACATACACACACAGACGCAAACAGACACACAGATAAAGATGCGCATACGCGTACACACACACACACACACACAGAGTTATGAGAGGGCGAAGAGCCAGAGCAAAGCTCCTGATGAGAGTGGACAAGCAGAATGAAGGCAGCGAGGCTCAGTGAGCACACAGGTAAACACACACACACACACACACAAACACACACACAGACTACTGAATGTACTGGAACCACACAAGTTGCACTCACTCATTCTCTCTCTCAATCACACACACACACACACACGCTCATGCACACACTCACTCTTCACTCACACACACACACACACACACGCACATATACACACTCTCTTCTTCCTCAAGGTACCTCTCCACAACAGCAAACAACTGCTCAGTCCCTAAACCAGCAAACACACATGCACCTATACATACACACACAAAAATACACACACACATACACACACATGCACACAGATACAACCATACCCACACATATAAAACACACAAACACACGAATATGCAAGAGAGATACACACATTTCTACACATATGCACAAGAATGCAAACACATACATATAACTCTATCATGATTCTTACATGTATCACCAGACCTTGTTGTCTTTTATCTGATTTTGACAAATCACATACAAACACATACTGGACCTTCAGAATCAAAGTGTGGTGGTCAGTTGGGTCAGCCACACACACACAGGCACACACACAGGCACACACACAAACTCACATGCACACGTTCATCTCTCTCTCTCTCTCTCTCTCTCACACACACACACGCACCCCCCCCCCACACACACACACACACACACACACACACACACAAAACCCTTCTTCTCTTTCTTTCACTTTTTATTTCCTTCTCTACAACAAAGGGTTTTCAAAATTGCTTTTGTATATACTGTGTTAGATTAAGCAGAACAACAGAGGGAAAGTCGGATGCACATATACAACATTTATGTTGCCTTCAGGGCCAAATCAAAACAGACAGACGCAGAGCTAACCAACAAATTAGGCAGGGTTACTGCATGTTCACTCTTTCTCTCATACATACGAACACACACACACACACACACACACACACACACACACACACACACACACACACACACATACACACACACACAATCAGACCGAAGCTCATGCATTATTAAAACACAAGTTTCCATTTTCTCTGCAGAGACTTCTGGAGGAACATGAGGGGAAGGTGTGGGTGGCTATGGAGCCCTGCCTGGCTGGTACGGTGGAGGAGGAAGGGATGGAGGAGGGGATGGAGGTGGGGATGGAGGTGGGGATGGAGGAGGGAGATGGGTGGGGGAGGTGGAAAATGTGGTTGAACCGGACGACCTATTTCACGCCTGGAAGAGCACAGGGTCAACGGGTACCACTTTGAGGAGCGGATGAGAGAAAAGTGAGAGATGGCGACAAAGAGAGTGAGATTATGCGGGAGAGAAAGAGAGTGTGAGAAAGGGAGAGACAGAAACAGAGACAAAGACAGAGAGAGGGAGAGAGAGAGAAAATGCTGTGAAGGAAAAGACAACCGATGAGCAAAACATGGGAAAAGTCCCACGACAGAAACACTCTCATTAGGAGGCGATCTGCTGAGTGAGAGTGAAAGAGAAAGATAAAGACAGAGAGAGAGAGAGAGAGAGAGAGAGGAAGGGAGCAACTGACAGCGATGGAGAAAGAGGAAAACAACCACACAGCAACTCTGGCAATCAACCCTCACACAGTCCCAGCTGGGACAATGCAGAAGCGTATCCAGCTAGTCACCATAAGACATTTACATGCAGCACTGAATGTGAATATTTCCTTTTCCTTTGCCTTCTCCTTCTCTTCATCACTCCTTGCACACCTCCCCTACTTTTCATTTAAATTCGATACACTTTATTAGCATAACCAGTTCAGGTCAAAGAGGGTAGCCAAAACACAATTACACAGAAAAACACTGAAAATAAACACATAACAATTGAATTGTGTTTGCTTTATGTCTGTCTCTCTGTCTGCCTGTCTCTCTGTCTGTCTATCTATCTATGTATCTATCTATCTATGTATCTATCTATCTATCTATCTATCTATCTATCTATCTATCTATCTATCTATCTATCTATCTATCCCACACTGCTGCAAAAGAGCCATCACAGCGAGGACCTGCACGGCCGCCCCTTCAATAGCCCCTAACCGATAGTCCACTCCGAGCGCCTCATCAGTTTTATCCAAAGTAGTGCTACTACCACAGCCTGGTAAAGCACTTCACTTCATTTTGTACAGAGAGTCTGGCTGTGCTGTATTGAGAAGTGTTTTCTTCCTGGAGGTGTAGACTCTGCTGAAGTTTAAAACGATTGGCTCTGCCTTTACTCAATCGCTAACGTCTGTCTGATCGTGAAGTATGCAATTAGCTTGGCTATAAGCCTGCCTACGCACTACGATTCAAATGTAGCACACAAAGTCAATGTCATCGCTCAGGAACACTCCTTCTTTTCGCTGATTGGTCAGGCAATATACTGCCTGAGACAACCATGTCCATGGAACCACAGCCAGACACTCTGTACATAATAAAGTGTAGTACGAGGGACTGGTTTACCAGGATACTGCTACCACACCCATACCAAGGTTGGGAGACAGACAACAGAGTGTTACAAAAATAAACTCGCTTAATTAGAATAAATAACCAAAGTTAAAACCAAGACAAATGTGGGGATTAGCACCCACACAAACTACAACATAGCAGAAAGAGCATAGTGCTAGCTTCAAGGAGAGAGAAAGAGAGGGAAAGACTGACAAGGTCACACAGACACAGGTGTAACTGATCAGCTGATTAAGACCCACCCAAAGGCTGTTGCATTGCCACTGCAAGGCGGCACTACGAAATTACATTTAAAAATACATGTAAGAGTGTAATGTAAGAGGTGATGTACAGCTACTGAGAACAAAAATGTAATTTAATTACTTGTTACTTTCGAAAATATTCAGTTACAATTGTAGTTACAGATTGTAAGCCGATATGTTTGGATGTTTTTTTCTTGTACAAAACACTGCCCTTTGTTATTTCACTTTACATCTGAAGTAAAGTGACACTATACTGAAGCTTCTGATTGGTTCTGCTGTCACGTCTACATTTGTAGTGCCAATCTGAGTTTCAGTTGCTAGCAATGTCAGGTAAAGATGAAGATAGAAGTGCTGTTCGTTGCTGGCCATTTAAAATGCTTGTTCGCTACACGTTTCCCTTCAGCTTGCCATATCATGCCTTATGCATACACTGCACAGAGCCATCAAACTCCGGACAAAAACCATCAACCCCGCTAGCACACACTCCAAACTGCATGGGCGTACCACTAAAAGCGCTTGACAGGAGCCGTTAGCAGATGGCAGCCTTTTGCTAACCCCGAAAACACATGTTTCACTATAATCAAGAGCTAGCGCTTATGGTGGAGCTTTAACAAGGGCACTAAGTGCTTCACCTCCGGTGATGAGTAACCTTTTACACCCTTAAACACCATTTACCGTATGCCAAAGCACATGACATTTGGTGGAACTTATGCTGCTGAAGAGTATTTGAGGACAGTGATCCGTTTTAAAACAGCTACCACTCCAGTGCAGTGTATGGCCGGTAGCAATGCTGTTATCCTCTATTGCACACGCTCCCTGACTTGTCCGGACAGAGAGGGAAAGGCAAGACAGATTTGCACTTGCTACGACGGCGAAAAAGGTGCTAACTGACAGCTATTTTATGTAACTTCTAAAACATAATTAATTACATATTTGATTGCTACTTTTGTGTGTTACCCTCTTAGCTTTGCTGTTTCACAGTGACTGTCTCTGTAATTTATAGCCTACGTTGTTGTAGCTTTTTGATAATATACGCTAATGCTGTGAACTTGTAAAGTGTTAATAAAAGTGAAATAGAACACAACCTCTTTGCATAGGTGTCTTGTTAACATTTCTGAAGAAACCACTGTTTCTATATTGTGTGTTTTTGTGCTTGTGTGTGTGCTCGTGCTTGCGCGTCAAAAGTGTCAAAAGTGACAATAGTATGTTGTGCCCCTTTTTTGCCTGTATTTTGCAGGAGTGTGGAATTGCGCCATACATCAGTTTGACAACCAAAACATTAACAACACTGAATTCCAAAGCTTAGACCAGCCACCTCGCGCTCCCTCGCGCGGACAAATCTGTTAAAGAATGCAGGTGCGCTCTATCAAGACAGGTGAGACCAAATACTGCGCACACTTCTGGCATACCCTTCACAGAGGACTTTAAGTCAGTGTATATTAATCGTCGTCCCTGAGAAATAGTCGAAGGTAATTTATGTCATCAAACCGCAAACTTACGTCTCGAAATTTGTTCCAGTATCTGTCCTTGTCGTATTGAGACACGGTGCTCATCCACTTGTCGTTGTCCAGTGGGTTTCCATTGTTGTTGTTTCCGAACGCGGTTTCACCGCGCCTGGCGTCCGCGCCCAGCAGCAGAGTCACGAGAGCCAACAGACAGTAAAGCATCGCCTAAAAATAAAGGGAAATGAACTAAACAAGGACACGAGGCTGTAGAAATGGTCAAGGACACCAGAAGAGGTGAGAGTTGCTAGGTGTAATTGCGCAAGAGGAAGGTCTACGGGTGACATTCGTTTTGAAAGCCACCTGAACTTTAAATATGACAAGGTATTTTATTGCTAACCTTTACGCATTTCAATTAACTACTAAAACAGCCATTTGCAAATGACCTAAAACCTTTGTAGAAACTAGAAAGGCTAAAAAGATGAGACAAAAATCGCTTGACAGGAATAATTCCTCAAAGTATATCGGGTGATTGCACTACTTGTCACTCAGATTGTAAAAACTGAAGCAGATGGAACACGGACAACGGATTAGTGCCACAGTTTCCCCGCTTCTGAAAACACGTTTGGTGATTAACCGCTTTCAACCGAATGAATCTTCCTCTGCTTGAAGGGGGGTTGCATAGAATCACCAGCGAGAGAGCGGCAGTCTCTTCTCCCTCTAATTAGGTGTGTTCTATGGAAATAAAAGAAAATGCATGTGTGCGCGTACACATCACTTTGACTTACCATGGATAGCTTGCGTCAGGCCCCGTGGGATACGCGACAACAGGAATATGAAGTTTCTGCCGGTGTCAAACGCGCAGCTTGTTTAGAGGAAGTGCAGGGCGAGTAAATATCCGAGAGACGTGCGTAAGCTCCGAACTCCGCGATGATACTGGGCCCGTCCGGGAGCAGCAGGATTGTGCCGCGGAACGGTGACCGTCTCCTCCCACTCAGTAACCCATGCGCGCTAAACTCCGCCTCCTGGTGAGATATTTCTCTCTCTCTCTCTCTCTCTCTCTCTCTCTCTCTCTCTCTCTCTCTCTCTCTCTCTCTCTCTCTCTCTCTCTCTCTCTGTGTGTGTGTGTCTGTTGTGCGTGTGTCTATGTGGTGCGTGTGTGTATGTGTGTGTGTGAAAGAGACAGAGAGAGAGAGAGAAAGAGGGAGAGAGACAGACAGAGAGAAGGGGCGAGGGAGAGAGGAAGAGACGATATGAGAAGAGGTGAGATTGATTTAGAACAATGGAAAAGAATGGTGCATTCACAGAGGACCAAACTACTCGTTTAGCTACCCCATGATAACATCAAAAACCATAACGTTAGCACAGTGAGGAGCGGTTCTAAAAGGGAAAAAAATCAATAGCCGTCTCTGCTTGACGCGTGCTTTCAATGCTTGTCATAATCAGCACAGCAAAGCAGCAAGCAGTTCAGCTGAGGCAATGGTGCCTTTTTCAGGTCACTGTCTCATAAAATAGTTGGTAGATCAATCACATCCTGCGTTTTGAAATGTCAAGTTTGAATATTAGTTTAGGAAAGTCCGTTTAAGCACTCAGACTAATACAATGGCCATTTTAAATTTTAGCACATTGTTTTGTTATGTTACTGAAAGGAGCATACTGAATTGAAGAGAATACAGGGCGCTGTCCTTTCAGCACCACTCACCCACTAAAGCGTTTAGCTTCAAGGCTGTTGCTGCTTGACGGTTGCCTTGCGGCCTAGCCCGTCTTTTCAAAACACAAGCAGATGAGGCAGATGCAGCTCATTGCACGACATTACACCACTGCTGCCAACTCGGAATGTTTAACCGTTGAAAGGGACACCATATGTGCAAACCGCCCCGCTCGGAACAGCCGGACGCCCACACAGTCTGGGCCCTTAAGTGGCGTGGTGGTTCTAATGCGCGGGGATCATCCTTGGCTGAGCTGCCCACCCGTGTGGTTTGCTTTTACCGTCGGCGTCCACAGGGAACGTCACTGAGAGGCGCACCGGAAGAGTACTGTGGTGAGGGTTTCTCCGTGCCTCCCCGAGGCAACAACATTCATCTGCTATCCTTTGTGACAGATGAGATAGGAGAGCAAAGTGAGCATCGCGGCTGAGGCAAGCTGAGGCTTTATCCCGAGTCCACCTAGGGGCCCGTGAGAGAAAGCGCTGGCACCAACGGGCCGAGTGAGCGCATAGCCGGGGAACGCACAGCTGGCAACTGGCGCCGGAGTGATCTGTTGCATAGTGAGCAGCGCAGATGAGCTGAGGATTGATGTGTTCCTAATTAAGCCTCGCACCTACAAGCTGCAATATAATTAGAACTTACAATTTTCTTGCGCTTTAATTTAGCAGGTGTGATTGACACGTTTTGGAATAATCGCAAGACACCCAGAGGGCTAATTTCTTCACAACATAATGTGAAGAGAGAAGGTCTCCGCAGAGAAGCAGACTCTGCAGGCCACTGGAACGATTTTATTCAGCCCTCCAGACTCCAACCAATTAGCGTAGACTGATGCCGTTCAGTACAGGGCAAGTAAAACCTTACTCTTGCAAAAAGGTTTGCCCATAGCAGTGTTTCAGTGCTTTCATATCCCCAATCCACCATTTTACTGCCATAAGTACCATCCATATATAATATTTATGGTTTAGTGATCAGTCGAAATTAAAGCAGGTAAGTAAATACATTGATGCGGTCTGCAGAGGCATTAGGCAAGTCTTACGCTTGATAATTTTAATTGGAAACTTTTAGATGTGCATTCAGGTGAAACGACACCAATAAGGAGCTCCGTCTCATTCATATTTCACAGTTTGAATAATGCCTAAATTATTCATTAATATGGTAATGTATTTATTTAACAATGGATTGAACGAATTCAACACCATATTATAATCCAAACGCTCTGTAGACTTAATTGTATTACGACTGCTTTGGCGGTTGCTGATGCGGGAAAAACGATTGCAAAATACCGAATCATTAGATGACAACAGTGCCCCCTAGTGTAAATATGACAGACTTGCACACACAATAAATTAAGAGCGTCACGACAATGAGCTTTCCCTAATCAGTTAGGGGGAAAAAAAAGAGTGCGTGAAAGATTTTTTCCGAGATCGTCTTCCAGGCACACAGATATAATCTTGTTTACCCTTATCAAACATGAATCCATTTACTCAGGTCATATAGGGTAGCACGAAATACACAACATGTTTGTTTGTGCTCGAGGAGAAAAAAGCTCTGGCATCACTAAAGATGTTTAATAACTTTCAGCACACATCCTCATATTTGTTTCTGTACACTGCATACAGCACATGGCCTGAATACACAAAAGGAAAGGGAGAAAATATGCAAAAAGAAGGGAGAGAGATTACATGTTTTATAAAAGATAGCAACAGTTCTAAAAATAAAGATAACAAGATTCAAGAAAATGTCTGTACATATGTCTTCAGAGAAAATGCATTACAGTTTGTCAGATAGTCCATAGCTGAAGAGGCATCAGTTTCAAAGATAATATCAAATCAGCATTTGTATCTTCTGTTTTTCTTTCAGAAGCTTGCATTCTGAATAACAGTCTCAGGTTCTTGTCTGCCAGTGCCGGAGGCTGATGATTGACAGCTCCCCATCACCAGTGGTTGCTCTGTGCTGCTACATCCACGTCCACGATTCGTGGGAGTCTTCCACTGGCCCCACCCTCCAGATATCCTGATTTCACAGCAGGTGGGTCTGGTCCTTTGTTTTTTCTTTTGTTCAAGTCTGTGAAAATTAAAAATAAAGTGGTGGGGTGAAGACAAATTAGTCAGGGACAAAAGAGTAGCAATTATTCATAAGATGGCTAAGCACATGCTGGAATACTTTGCCATTTTGCTACTGGAATGTTCTGGAAATTTCTTTCAAGCATACACTCTAAAAAAAATTGTTCTTTAAATCTGTGGAACATTCCATGGAGTGTGAAAACTCTGTTCAACCATTACATTATGTGAAAGGTTTTTCACATCAGAAATGGTTTTTCAGAGCCTCAAATCACAATGGGCTATGCTGTGTCATATCGGCGACAAAATGGTTCTTTAAAGAACTCTTGTCTTGACGGTTGTTTGAAGGACTAAAAAAAGGTTCTTCTTCATCCTTTTTACCTGTGATGGCGAGCAACATCTTTCTTCGTGCTCCAAACGTCAACACACCCACTTCTTTTAAGTCCTCATCCGACAGGGTCAGGAATGTCTGAAAGTCGATCTGTTGGAAGAGTGAGGGATGAAAAGAGGGACACATATAGACAGGGGGTAAGGAAGAAAGAAGAATGACAGAGATATTTTAGTTGGCCCTCTGACAACAGTGCAGGTATGTGTTATGATTGCATCTCTCTTTTCCACTCACTTTCTTTCATTTATTCTTTCTTTCTTTGCCTCTCTTTCTCTTTTTTTCTCTCACTTTCTCTCTCAGTCTTTCTCTATCTCACTCACCCACTCACTCATTCACTTTCACTTTCTCTCTATCGCTCACTTATTCACTCACTTACTCTCTCACACTCACTTTCTCTCTATCTCTCTCTTTCTCACTCACTTACTTTTGTGGACTGACTTTTATTCTGTCTCTCTCTCTCTCTCTCTCTCTCTCTGTCTGTCTGTCTCTCTTTCTCTCTCTCTTTCTCTCTCTCTCAGTCTCTCTCTCTCAGTCTCTCTCTCTCTCTCTCTCTCTTTCTCTCTCTCCATCTCTCACCTCCTGCTCCTGAAACACATCGATGTACTTCACCAGGCCCAGCTGACTCAGGAGCTCAGGAAGGTCATCGTCCAGCTCGGGGAAGAGGCCCGGGGCTCCACCTGTCCCCTGTCTGCCCACCGAGGACATCCCCTCAAAGGAGGTCCCACAGTTCAGGTTGCCCTCAGCTGTAAGGGGGGTGGATTGGAAGGGGGGAGGCAGGGAGAATAGAGACGCTCACCTTTTTGTCCTCACAGTATAGCATAACCAATGAGGTTCACTAAACGCCAGGAGCGAAAATCCTTGAAATGACTCTCTATGAGTTGCTGACGGTATGAAGGTATAAATGAGTTCATGGCGTAAACAGCCAAGGGGAACACATCTGTGGTGGGAAACATACGCTTGCAGATTCACATCACAAACGCCGCCTGAACAGACTGATCACAAAGACAAAAACCAACCTGGAGGAAATTGCTATTGTGTCTCCAGCTTTTTGATGAGGTTGTTTGTAGGAAGAGGAATGAAATGGAGGAGAGGAGAGAAGAGAGAGAGAGAGAGAGAAGAAAGGGAGAGAGGAGGAGTGTTCTAATAGTATTTATTTATCTGTGTAGTTGTTCAGTTAATTTGTTTTTTCCCCTCCCAGACAGACCCCCAGACAGCTGTAATCAACACAAATGCAAACAAACTCCTGAAAGCCAGATGAAAGTCATAAACCAAATAGAAATGTCAGTGCAATCTCACAAGGCTTCAATTAATCTGATTTAAAAACACATCCGTGTTTATTCATTAGAATTAAATATGCCCCCTGAGACACCGGCTCTAACACCTAGTTAGATATGGCCACTCATAATTCTCTATTGACCATTTGTCAGTTGAGGGCAGACGGGCAGACGTTTGTTCAATTTTGTTGTGTTTGTTCTTTCTTCAAGTGGAAAAAGAAAGATGGGGAGGAGAACAGAAGAACACATAAGAAACATAGACACACAAACACATACACATGCATGTGCGCGCGCACACACACACACACACACACACACACACAGAGTTGTCAGTCCCATCTTTAAAAGGTAAAAAAACCTGCTGTGTATTTCTTTTGCTTGTGCAATTATTACTAATTAGCTGATGTATCGGCCTGATCATTTGTGTGCTCTTTAGGATCAGCTGGTTGAGAAAATGGTTGAATAAAATGACTGGAAGCGTTGACACCCATTTGAAGCCTGGGATTGACACCTCTGACACATGCACACACACACACACACACACACACACACACACACACACACACACACACACACACGCATGCATGCATGCACACACACATATACTTTATACATACACGCACGCACGCACGCACACACACACACACACGCTCGCACACACACACACACACGCACACACAGTAAAAATAGACCCACCACATTTGTCACCATGCCCTCTGCTTGCTGAGGAGCCAAACACTGAGCAGGAGGTGGCAGAGGAGTAGGGGGGAGAGGAAGAGGATGATGAGGAGGGTGAGGAAGAAGACACTGCTGATGCTGAGCCTCTTCGCTCTCTCCAGTTCTCAGAGTCGCTGCCATTACACATCCGCTCCTTGATACTCGCCTGTGTCCACGATGACTACACACACACACACACACACACACACACACAAACACACACACACACACACACACACACACACACACACACACACACACACACAGACTCACACTATTAGCAATGCATAGTTCCTAACGGTGGAACAAGGTACCAGATTCATCCCTCTCTTTTTTCAGATAGCTCTTAAAAACCATTCTCTTCTGACAGCATTGCACCTCCCACCCCAACAACTCTAACTCGCTGAGCATCTCACCTACACCTACATGTGCTCTTAACCTTGCACAACTCTAAATCTCCTGTGTGTTTTGTAGCTGGTTTGTTTCCCTGAATTGTAAGTCACTGTGGGGAAAAAGGGTCTGCTAAGTGCAATGTAATGTAATGCATGACGCTATGGCTATGGTCAGTTTTGGGTAAGGTATTAGCATGAGCTTTTAGCTAAAGAGGTTTTGAGGTTGTAGACTAAAGACAAAGTCTGTCTTTGTAGTAAAAAGTCGTTAACACCAGAACCACCATATTTGTTTCCTACTAAGAGTGTGAAGACTGTGAAAACACTATAGGTGTTTTATTCAGTGCAGACACAAAATGTACTTCCTGGATAGCAGAATGAGCATTTTGCAGAATCAGTGACGGAGAGTGTATTAGGTTATAGGCACTGGCTATTGCTACTGCAACCAGAACTATACAAACATTAAACATTCACAATGGATTAAACCTAACTCAAACCCAACAATAGTCTAACAGCTGAGCCAAACCCAATTTCTGGCCCAAACCCTCACATTACCCCTGTATTTTTCCATTTGGTGTAAAAAAGTGATAACATGATAACTATAAATTTGGCAGCCAAAACAACAAACAGCAACCGACTAACACACTGTGAGCCCATAGCTCTAGTGTTGATATCATTGCTATAGCTACCACAGCAATAGACATTTCATTCTACTGCTGCACTGCTCCCATGAAGGTACTGTGTGTATATAGGTTGTGTTCGAAACTGGTACTGCTGCAGTCAAACTCCAACTACTCTAAAGCATGGTTCTGCCTCCAGAGACACGAGGGAAAACACAAATCATAACTCAAAACTCAAAACATAAACAGAATTTGAGTGCCTTACATTACGTTTTAGAATGCAAATACTCTGGCTGTAGTATTGTTCTCTCAATGAACTTAGTATTTCAATATTTACATTTAACATGTATCCTAATCGCTTGTGGTATATCAGGGCCATTTCGCTTTTACTAAAATTCTTACATATAATACTTTGAAGGTTCAGTAACTCAAAGACGCAAAGTATTCGGCTTGCAATTCTTACCACATGCCCATATATTACTGCTACATAACACTCTCCTGTTCACATGTATGATGGGTTAAATGCAGAGGTTAAATTTTGTTGTTGTTCACTGTGAGCTGTGGTGTGCTGTGACAATGAGTGTGTTCACATGGACAAGTTGAAACCACTTGGAACTGGTTTGGGATCGTACCGGCTTCATGTGAATGGAGATTGGTTTGGTTTGGAATTGGTTTTCCTAAACCAATTGCGACGCCAGGCCTGGGCTGTTTCGAAACCACTTCGACTGCCATGTGAACGGGGATCGGATTGGTTTCGGGTATTGCGCATGTATCAACGAAATAAAAAACGCAGTTTGTTCCTTCATACGGACTTTCTAACACAGCAGAATGCACAACACGTACGCAAATGCGTCAAACTCCTGGAACGTGTTTGTTTGCCGCCAGAAAGTTTGTTTATTGTCTTTATTTAGTAGGAACAGTGCAGAGCCCATAGAAGATGTGCGTATTACATTTTTGTGGGTAATAATATCAGGTGAAAGGAGGAGGCTATGTAAATACATTTGCACTGACTAACTTGTAAGATTTTCTTTAGCCACTGTTTTGTGATGTGGAATAACCGGAATGAGAGGTGAAAAGTTCAGTCTCCTCTACGTGTCGTCTGTATGCACTGTAGGCATATCATGTATGCAGTGCTGTAGTCTGCTGTTGCGTATACAATAAGATACATCTTACCTACGTAGCAGCTTTGTTGTGGGCAAATGTTTACTCGTGTTATGTCCATTATTTTAGTTATGTGTCGTTAGTCGCGTTATGTCCAACATTGTAGCAGCTAGCATTGTAAATCTTATCAGCCTGGGTCGTCATGGCTGGGTCGGCACGGTTTGACCGATATCTTTGGCATTTTTTGCCCAAACAACACGAAACTTGGTACTGCACACACTGGTAACATTATGATGACGCCGTCCAAATTTGAGATCAAGCGGATGAGTGGTTCAAGAGTTATGCGTGGAAGAGACGTTCCTTGTATTAAAAGATAATAATAGAAAGATAGAAGTTGACTACAGCGCCCCCACCTAGCGTAGCGGAAAGGGCCGGGTCTCTGGCCGAATCCGCTTAGACGAACTGCATGTGAACAGGGACTTGGGGGACAGACCACCCGTTGTGAACCAATCCCAAACCAAACCAATCCCACCATGTGAACGCAGTCATTGACAAATGGGAATCACTTTCACTGTAAATCTGCGGCTGAGTCAGACATGCGTAAGGACAAAGAACAGATTTTGCAGGGTTGAGGTTTGGGGTTGGAGAAGGTACCCACCTGTGGGGCGCCCAGGTAGGACCGGTAGCAGCGGCGGCCGACGGATCGCAGCTCCTTGATGGCCTCGGCGGGCATGGACTTGGAGAAGCCCAGGCCACTCCACGTGTCTGTGGGGGTACGCACCTCCGTCACCACCGGCTTCTTCTGCATGGCTGCCAAATACACACCAAAACAACAATAACCACCAACAACAACACCACCGGACAGGTTACATACTAGTGTATGTATGCATACTGAAATACATGCACACACACACACACACAAACACTCTCACGCCTACTTACACACACTCACACACACATACACAAATGCCACCAATACCACTGGACAGGGTATATACTAGTGTGTATATGCGTGCTGAAATACATATACACACACACATACACACACACAAAAAATGTCAAACCTACTTACACACACACACACACACACACACACACACACACACAAATGCAAACACACATGCAATTTTAGTTGTAAGCACAAACAAACATGGAAATGCTCTTTCTATGTCACCTAGGCTCCGTCCATTTGAATTATTTATAAACGCATGGGCATGCACACAGGGTTGTAAATGGGAAGCCATCACCACATTACAGTCCCTTGAACAGTGTGAGTGGGTGTCTCAGAGGCCCAGTGTTGAAAACTCAGTGGTAATTGAAAAGCCTTATGTATTAATCCCATTGCATTATTTAACACATGAAGCCTAATTAAACAACCTAATTACTGCCTGTCAAATAACCTGTGACTTTGTGTGTGTGTTTGTGTGTATGTTTATGTGTGTGTACTTGACTGTAACACTAATGTTAATGTCATTGTGTGTGTGTGTCTGTGATAATGTGTGTGTGTGTGTGTGTATGTGTGTCTGTTTCTGCCTGTCTACTCTGTCTGTCGTGTACCTGACCATAACTCTAATGTCACTGTGTGTGTGTGTGTGTGTGTGTGTGTGTGTGTGTGTGTGTGTGTGTGTGTGTGTGTGTGTGTGTGTGTGTGTGTGTTCCTGTGTGTATATGTGTGTGTGTGGTGCAAAGGCAGATGGTTTATTCAGACCACCAATTCATAATCCCATTAAACTGCACACAGAGAAGGGACTTGCTGTCATTTGGCAAAGAACCATCACCACATTCCTCGTTGTGAATGACAAAACAGTTTGGTGTGTGTCTGTGTGCGTTTCTGTTCATATGTCTGTGTGTTCGTGTGTGTATGAGCACACACTTGTGTGTGTGTGTGTGTGTGTGTGTATATATGTACGCACATGCGCAGTGCAGTGCAGGGCAGTGACAATTAGTGGGTGGTGTGTGTTCTCCTCCATTATACATTTGGCACAGCAACCGTGGTTACATGGGTCCCCCCTCCATCTCCTATCTGGCGCGGAGTCACACCTTAATGGATCCCCTTCATCACCACTTTGGCAGCGTGCAACGCTAAAATGGGGTCCCCCTAATCACCACTGTGCAATCCTGGCATACCCCCAGTCAATCAATGCATTCTCTCTCTCAATTAATGACATAAACACTGAACCAGATACTGCAATTAAAGGTCAGGGTGAAGTAGTCTGACTATCTTGAGATTTGTAGTCGTAACGCTCTGAGATGATAAATATGCAGAGAGCTCTCTCTCTTTTTTTTCTCTCTATCTCTCACTCTCTCTGAGCACAAAAAGGAAAGCAATAAATAAGGTCACTGAAGTCCCAAATCTCAATTAAGCATTTTCTATTTGCTTTGACAGTAAGCCTCGACCAGTCATTAATTCATCCAAAAAACAACACAGACTGCTGCCAAAGGTCACACACATTATTCAAACTGATTCCTTGGCAGACAGAAATGATGATGCTTTCACTCCAAAACAGATGGACCCCCTCCGTAAAAATTCACTACTGATATTGAATGTTAAGGCACTGTGAAGTGGAGAAAACTTTTCCAGTTCTACTCAGTTCAGCTGCAGACTGTGCTGCAGAGTCCTGTTTAAAAAAAAACTCTCTCTCAATGGTCTGTTGTTTCTTAAACGAACTGACCAAGCAAAATTGGCAAATCCACTCAGGTACACCACTGGTAGTCTGATGCTACCAATAAGACAATAGAAGTTACTGTCTTTTGTGTTAGTGCCGCTATGAAATTGTTAATTATTAATGGCTGTACAAAATTAAATCGCTCTGCCTGAACGGCAGGCCAGTGTAAGGAATTATAGTTGCACCCTTTTTCTTACACCAGTAAACTCAGTTATGCTTAACTCATGTTTGACCATTGGTGGTATCTGGAAGATGTGTTTCACAATCCTTTACTAAAAACATATTTTAAACCTTTTGAAGGAATCTTACACATTAAATAATACTGGGGCCAGTGCAGTTTCATTGATGCCATTGAAGAACCATCACTTTCCATGAAACCATCCAGAGGTTTAAAGAACCATTTAGGCACCTTCATTTTTTAGGGTGTATGTGAAAGGTACTTCACATTGGAAATGGTTCTTCAGAGCCTCAGATCATAATGGGCTATGTTATGTTATATGGTTCTTTAAAGAACTGTTGCCTCGATGCTTCTTTGAAGCACTAAAAAGTTTCTTCTATTGCATTGCTCTGAAGAGCTATTATTTTTTAGATTGTACATTAAAGAAACCGTTTTAATGGGAGACCACTGGAACATTGTAAACAGCATACTGTGATGTTGTAATCAATATTAAAAATGTTGCATGTCAGTGGATGCTGGGATGAATGTTTATGATTCATCTAACATTCACATATACTTTCCATTGCAACGGAAAACACATCTTACCCAACTAAATGAAATGAAATGAATTTTAAAAGGTCAAACCTTGGTTTGCAAGCTGTTTCTTCCTCTCATAGTCATGGTATTCATCCTGAAAAAAGTACACACACACACACATAAACAAGCAAGGAAACAAACAAATAAAACAACAAATGCATTACAGTAGAGAAGAAAAGATGGGAAGATTGTCTTTGTCTTTGTTTGTAGTGTCACTGACTTTGGCAGTTCCTGTGGAGAATTGTCCTTCATTATCACTGCAGGAACTGTTTTAGTCAAGACAAATGCAATAACTCAGTGTATCCACTCAAGGGCAACTTCAATTTACTTTTCAGAGTGCAGAGGAAGAGTCTGACTTAAGCATTCTACTAAGTCAAGCAGAACTACAGCAAACTCCTTCAGGCTAAGAGAGTCGGATAATGTTGACAACGTGGAAGCCTGGGCACGAACAAACTATTCCTCTTAAGTCATTTGGACATTGTATTTGGCCACAACTTATTGTGTGCTGAGGTCCTGGGGCATCGTACACCCAACACTAATAATTGCACTGTCACTCTTGAAGCGACCATTGTCTCCTAGCCAACTCAATTTGCCATGAATGTGAGCTTGCATCTTTAATTCACTGCCCCCCTGACCTAAGACAGATCGATTATTTCTTATCTGTCTTGGTGGCCGTTTTTTTTTTTTTTTGTCTAGTAGTAATGTCCCCAGCAGTACCTCATTCTTGCTGGCATCAGAGCAGGTCTCCAGCGAAGGGATGAACCTCAGGCTGCATCTCCTGTCGTGTCTCCTGTTCACGGACTCCATCTCTGCTTTCAGAAGCCTAGAAGCGTGGAAGGGCCAGAGGACCAGATACACTGAGACTAAAGGCACTTCCATTGGCTTATTACACGGCTCGCCGAGCCCTCGCGCAAGGTTCCCTTGAACTGAATAGGCTATCTCCACATCCAGAGGTCTGGTATGTCTGAATAATAGACCTTGGTTACACTTTGGTTTACTGCATCTGTTACATCAATTAGGTACAGTGTAATAAAGTGTTTAACAGTATGTAACATTATTAACTTTCACTGTACTATAGGGTTAGGGTTAGTGTTAAGTATATGCAGTGTAAGCACATAATATTACATGTTGTTATATGTAGATATACTAAAAAATGAACCATAAAATAAAGTGTTACCCAGGCCTTACATATATCAGATTACTGGTAAGGGGGGCAGAAAAAGAACATATGATATCATATCATATCATATATCATATATCATATATCATTATTGTTTTAACTTGAATTCTTTTTTAGTCCCTTAATAGGGAAATTTAGCACTCTGAATTTAACCCATCACACATGTGAGCAGCGGGCAGCCTGACAACACCTGGGGAGCAGTGTGTGGGAACAGTACCATGGTCAGGGTACCTCAGTGGCACTTCTTGGTGAATTCGAATCTGTGACCCTCCAGCCTCAGGTCTGTTACCTTAACCGCAAGGCCACCATTTTTCAAGGGATTCACTGCATCATTCTGTCTGTGTTTTTTTTGCGATATTGACCTTTTCACTTTGCATAATCCCTTACTTATAACATGCACAGTTAAGCTTGTGTGATGTTAATGTTCCCCTTTTTAGAATGTCCTGAAAAGAGAGAGTGAAAGGTAGTACCTCCATACACTACATGAGTATGTTGTGAATGCTAGGAACAAATCAAGTCAGTGTACAATGGATAGAGAGAGAGAGAAAGAGAGAGAGAGACCAATAGAAAGAGAGAGCAATAGAGAGTGAGAGAGAGCCAGAAAGAGAATTATTATTATTATTATTACTATTATTACAGGGCCTAACAGTCACTTTCTAGTGTGAAGCAGAGACTGAAGGCCACGGGTACAAAAAGCTACCACTACAATGTTCTTTCAGTATAAAAGTTTCACAGCAAGGCTCATTCATTCCTGTCACTTGTCACTTGTAATGAAAACAGTAATATCTTCCTCTGCCTTACAAGGGACATCCACAGCTCAGTCAACCTTGACTGACTGACATTAAGTCAGTCTGACTCACTGTCTTATCTTGCAGATGTTCTGGTAATAAGAGCATCTGACATTCAAGGTTATTTCTTCTCAGAGAGAAGAGAGAGAAGCAGAGAGAAAACAGAATAGTTTGTTGTTTGATTCTCTATTTTTTTTTCTTAGAGTTTATAACTCTTTTAATGGCAGTGGATACATGTCGAACATATTAAATTTCTGTTGCAAAAATCTACAAAACACTGGCTTTTTAATCTCTACTTTGTCTGCACAGCTCTCAGATCTGAATTTTCCATTACAGTTTCAAATTACAATGTGAGATGAGCTGCACACACTTCAAGTGCTGAAGGCACGTGAAACAAAAGCATATTAAATTAAACCTTTTTTGTTTCTTTTTTTAAAGAAATACCTTGAGGAAGAGAATGAAGTTGTGATTGGCTGTCCACCCTCTTGGATCGGGTCCCTGCATAGGTCCGATAGGCTGGCCCTTCTCACTGACCCTTTGGTCTTCACCGACAGTTCTGATAGGCTGCCTCTTCTTACTGACACTGTGGTCTTCACTGGCAACTCCGCAACCTCAGTGACCTCTAGGCTCTTGTGTTGGCCAGCATCTTTGCTCTCAGTCGGGACAAGCTGGTCCTCATTCTCAGGGATCTGAGGGAGGAAGAAAAATGGTAAGTGGACTGCATTTTATATACCTCTTTCTCATACTCAGCAGAGTAAACCAAAGCGCATGACAAATTAACTAATGAATGCCTCACATTCATCCATCCACATACCAATTCATACATTAAAAGCATATTTAACTCATATTTAACTTGTTGTGGTTTATACAGTAGTTAAAACATTAATAAATGTATATTCATGTACCTCGAAATTAAGGTGTCCAGTATCATATACACATCATACATATGTATATACACATAGGCACAAAGACATATGACATCGACATACACATACATACTACAGAAGTACAAAGGAATACATCAATTGTGGGCCATAACAACAAAATTAGGTTTTGACATGTTAAAAGTGCAATATACTGCAGCAATATGGGTGTTTAGTGTCTTGCTCAAGGACACTTTGAGCTAGTCTGGAGTATCTGAACTCGAACAGAGTAACAATGGAACTGCTGGTTGACTCCATTAGCTCCTGAGCCGCTGTCACTATCCGTTGACCCGTCAGGGGGACACAGACACAGACACGGACTCACATACAGCATGCTAAATGGCTAAACAGAAAAAAGAAGCTAAAATCGAGTGTAATTGTGACAAGCAAACTCACCTTCTCCAGTTTGGAGTCATTTCCTCTCAATGGACCCACCCACCCCTCATCTGGGGGTGACGTAAGACCAGGTGGGGGTGAAGGGCGTGGCTTAACTGACAGCAACGAGCCAATCCCAGCGTCAGTAGAGCATACCATACCTGGAGGTGGAAGTTGGGTTTGAGAGGTTGTAATATGGTTGTGATTAGCTGGAGTTATACAAAGAATGTGTGGCAGGTTATACCTCTATAACATCTCATATAATCACACAAACACATATATTAACACACAAACACAAAAACAGACACACACACACACACACACACACACACACACACACACACACACACACACACACACACACACACACACACACTCACCAGTGTCATTTAGGCGCAGCTGTTGCATGAGCATGTTTAGCCAGTAGCTGGCCAGGCCATTGCCAGCCAACAGAGGGTCACAAATGGGCTTGGTCATCCCAGAGCCCTCGGTGCTGCAGTCCAGTCCCAGCAGCAGATGCCTGGCCTCATACACACTGGCTATGTTCCTCTCCAAGCCCTTCACCACCACCGACTGGAAGGACAAATCATTTACCCAGGCATGCCAATCACAACACTCAACACAGCTCATAGTTTCATAGTTTTCTCATTTTATTATTTGTCTTGAAAGAGGGGTGCAGGCAGGGTAGAGAAGTTCAGATGATACAAAGGGCCAAGCATTGACCAGAGGTCCTTTGAGGACATTTTAAATATTAGTTTTAATATTAAAAGGGCCCACTAGTTGTATTTTTTTTATAGAGCCCAAAATATTCTTTGCCTCTACTTCGGCATTATTTCCATGGAACTGGTGACCTCGGCAACCGTTATGCCTTACATACCTATCAGGTAGCAATGCCACAACTGTAGCCATTTAGTTGTTGTGGGGGAAATTCCAATCATACCATTCACTAACCATAACAGTAATGGCCTTCTCCTCATGACGTGTGCTCTGCAGCACAGTCCTACAGAGGTTCTTAGAGTGCTGTGGTACCTTAGCTGTCTGTTTGACCTTCGGCTTGACACTGATGAACACCCCCAGGCTCTGCATCATTTGGGCCAGCTTCCGCGGGTCCGCCTCCCCCTCCTCCCTCATGTCAAACATCAGGCACACCGGTAGGCAGTCCTGCACGATCACAGAGAGCCAGGAGGATAAAGGCATCAGGCCAGGTCAGTCGATCAGAGGGGTCAGTCATTTGAGCCAGATGCGATCCGTGCCAGCTTTTTTGGCTTAATGTATTAACACCCACGAATTACTGACCACAAGAATTTAATCAGGCAGTTGGTGCTGAGTTCAAATTCTTGGCAGTAAATAAAGAAACACTTGGATCTTAAAGCTAAGTCAAGAGTGAAACCTAAAAACCTACAGAAGAATTCTTCTCTATTCTTGCTGAACTTTATGTGACCAGGTGTTATAAACACACTGATGCTCCTCCAGAACTAATATCTTTTTATATTGTAATTAGAGTAGTTGCCGTTTTAACAAACAGTATATTTCAGCACTTCTGTAAAAAGTAATTACCAATTAGGTAAGCAAAACAGGGGCCCATCTTCTCTCTTTAATAATGCAACAGTGGGAAAAGGTTAGCCTTAGGAGATGACACGCTGGAAATCGTGAGGGAAGTTATGACATTTCACATTACCGACTTCTTGGGGTTTTTTTTTTCTCTTTTCATTTGGTATCTTGGTGGGTCCTTTTTTTTTAATCCACTGACTCTGAATTTCAATGAGAGCGACCCAGACAGGCAGCATGCCCAGAGGTGGAAGCTGGAGCTTCTGGAGGAGGAAAGTTCTCCCCAGTATTTATGTGTCCGCCATCTGGATTGTCTAATTAGCTTTTTGAACCAGGAGGCAGAACTAATGAAAGAGATCAGCTGGCTCGCTCAGTGGGGGAATAATGATAACATGGGTAAGGTCTTTTAGCTTTCGAGCAACGTGAAACTTTTTTTTTTTCCATTCGGAACACACTATTTACTTCTTCTAATGAATGACATAGCCGAATAGACTCGCTGAGATCAAAGCCACACATTCTTGAAAAATCTGTGACATGGAAATACCTATTATTTCCTACAATGTGAATATTTCCAGCAATGACCCACTACTTATTTTGTATTATTGCTAACGTGAGAGGGCACATTAATATAATCTCTTCTTATTCAGGGGAAAAATCAGTAGTAGCTGAGATAATAAAATGGAAAATTACAGCAAATTGCCATTCACTATTCAGTCATTCATTAACATTCTGAGATTACATTCTGAGGTGTCAAGCCCAGCTTCAGACAGTAAAAACCCTTCCACATATTTTACCCAACCGTTTTCTTAACCAGCTGGTCTTAATAAGCACACAAATCATCAGAGAGGTAGGAGGCCAATAAGTGAAATAACCTGTGTTATTTAGCGCACAGACAAAAGGAAAACACAGAAAAAATACAGTTTTTACTTTAGAGTGACACTGCTATTCTGAGACAATAAACAGACAGCCTGAAACAGAAGAAGACAAGCACAGATGTGTAAGCCTGATGAAGACCACCTCTCACACCACCACACCACACACACACACACACACACACACACACACACACACACACACACACACACACACACACACACACACACACACAAACACACACACACAGGTATGTGTTGTAGACCTTCAAAATGTATACAGGTTTACCTTTAGTATAGCTATCCTGCACTGGTTTAGTGATTGAAAAGTATGTCATTCTTACAGATATTGGTATATTCTGTACATCTCTTCAAATGTTTACAATTGAATGTGTTTCTTTCTGTAAATTATATGTAAATTTGTGTTTTGGCTAACAAGTCAGTGAGTGTAGTCTATGGAGGCAGGCCTAAGTACTGGCCCTCCCTTTACACACCTGACTGTGATTTAGGGTTCACATAATTGGGCACTACTGCCCATGCTCCTCAAGGAGTCTGATGAAGAAGATGCGGCTGCATTGAAACATTAGTCCCTTTTCTGCTGTGCACCGTGGTTAAAGTCTGTGTTGCTTCAAATTGTTACAGTACCTTTTTATATAGTTGTATGGTCATTTAAAGTGGAACAAGGGGAATTGAACCAAAAGAACTAAGGTATTTTTTCCACAACACTGTACACACACCTACACACACCCACACACACACACCTACACACACACACACTGATACACACACCTACACACACACACTGTGTCTTGACCCACCCCTGCCCACCCAATGAATATCAAATCAGTGTCAGTCTCCAACTGTGTAGCTGAGCCCCAGAGGCTGTGACCACAGCAGCAGTGTTTCCCCACCCACCATGAGCTGCTGGCGGGCCAGGCAGACCCCGTCGGCGTTGCCCTGGATGAGGAGGGAGGGCGCGCTCTGCGGGGAGCTCAGGTCGGGCAGAACAATCTGGGTCTGGGTCTGGTGCATGACGCTGAGGAAGTTGGCGCCGTTCTGGCCCAGGAGGAAGAGGTGCTGCTGGGAGGTCACGTCCAGCTGCGTGCTCACCACCGTTGCCCCGGCGACCGCAGCCTCTGGGCCCAGCAGCAGCTCCATCAGTACGCAGGTGGCTTTCTGTTGGGGGGGTTAAGGGGGGGTGGGGGATGGAGGTAGGAGACTTATGATAGGGTGGTGCATACAAATAGGGGTAGAGGTAGGCACAGATGCAGTCATACATCATATAGGTGTGTGTGTGTGTGTGTGTGTGTGTGTGTGTGTTTGTGTGCATGTGTGCGTGTGGGTGCGGGTGTCCTCATTACCATGTATACTACACAACTTTCTTTGTCAAGGTTATGTGGCGTGTACATGTGTGCATGTATATTTAAAAACATGCATGTGTATTGTAGGCTTGGGTGTGTGTGTGCGTGTGCGTGTGTGTGCGTGTATGTCTGACGTGTGTGTGTGGGCATGTGTCTGTGTGTACATGTCTGACATGTTTGTGTGTGTCTGACGTGTGTATGTGTGTGTGTGTGTGTGTGTGTGTGTGTGTGTGTGTGTGTGTGTGTGTGTGTGTGTGTGTGTGTGTGTGTGTGTCTGATGTATGTGTGTGTGTGTCTGACCTTGACGGCTGTGCTGTTCCCTTGCAGGCCGCGTACCACGCAGCTGCTGCAGTAGAGTTTGGGCTGCGCCCTGAAGCTCACACTCACACCAAACGCCTGGGCAACGTGCTGAATGACCGGCGAGCCCGCGTCCGGTATCGCCCCGGTAACCAGGCTCACTGGCAGGTCAAAGGTCAGGACCAATGGCTGCAGGTCCTGTGTGTACAGAGGACAGATGGGAACACACAACATGTCAGAATACAGCCGTTTCATGACTCCACTTATGACTTTTGTGACGTATGACTTCATGACGCTATTAAACTAAAGGGGAAATGTAATACTTGACAAGAAAATTGAATGAATTAATCCAGTAACAACTGCAGAACCTTATTTGGTAAACAAAGATCTGCCTTTTGTGCCAGATATGATAGATGCAGTATTACATGTTTTGATATTGATTTGTCATCAGCGAATGTAGGCTGCAAATACCAATATTGTTTCAGTTCTCTGATTTGCAACTCTCTTTAGAACCTGTTCAAGTGAGTCTCAGTAATAGGCTTAGGGTTTATTTTGGATGGTTGTTTTGGGTAACACCTTTCAATGCTCATAGACTAGTGACTTCAAAAGGTGATACTCACACGTATTCTTCTCCTGGCCTCCTCCACTCCCTGGACTGGGCCAGCAATCGAGACCTGCACAAACATGAAAGGGGGAAAAAATCATATAAAAACAATCTGAATTAACCATTTTCTAGCAGTACAAAGAAAGAAAGAAAGAAAAAAACAAGGACAGAAAGAAAGAAAGAAAGAAAGAAAGAAAGAAAGAAAGAAAGAAAGAAAGAAAGAAAATGATGTACAGCAGATTGCAGCCATATTGTCAAGTCTGTAAAAATAAAACCACAAGTTTGCTCGACAATCATTGCCTGAGAGTGGCTCATAATGGCCTTGAGGCAGCTATGTGATTGATGGAGGATCGTAAAAGCCGTTGTCATGGCGCAGGCGGTCTGATCACTTGGCAACCACACCTGATTGCTCTTGTCCCCTGTGGCATTGTGGCGGTTCGAGTCCGGGAAGTGGATGTGGCACAGTGTGACTTCCATCACTTTTTTGATGTTCCCGCCCCCTTTGCCAATGACATGGGAGTGTTCGGTGTGAGTGACATCCATTTTGAGGGTGACTTTGTTGACCTTCGGGAGAAGTGGTGGGCAAAAAGAAAGTAAGCAAATTAATGTTGTGATGTCCAAATATTGCTGTCTGTGAGGCAAAACAATGGTATGTTGGTGGTAACCTTTGTTTCCAGGAGTTCCAGAATCTTCTTTTTTGCCTGTTGTACATTTTCTTTCTTCCCCTCCACTTTAACATGAGGGTCTGCAAGAAAGTTTGCAAAGGCATTTTGTGAATCAAGGTGACGTAATTAATATAATAATAATAAACTGTATTTGTATAGCACAATTCATACAAGATGTAGCTTAAAGTGCTTCAACAGTTTAGCAGGAAAAACACAAGACAGCATTTGTTGCAGCTTGGTAGCGCTGAGAAACTCCATTCAGGCACTGTTGACAGTTCCTGCTACTGTCCATAGGGCCAACAGGGGTGAGCAAAATCTTTCTGTTTTGTATTGGATTATTTAAGTATAGGAAGAAACCTCAGGCAGAACCGCAGCCCCTACGGAAGCCCATCTGCCGGGGCTGAAATTTGACTAGGAGGTCCGTGAATAGAATAGTTTATGTATGTTAATTAATACGTTTTATTCAGACAATTGTGAGACATTCATTTCCACACAGAAGTGCTGGTGTGGGCTGTATAACTAGGTTATTAGAATATCAAACCTTTCTTTGACTTGGCTCCAATTTTGAGCTTGGATGGCCATTTCACCTGGGTGTTAGTTTCCTTCATCACCTGTTAGAAAAGGGAGTGTGTGAGAAAAAAAAGCTAGGTGTGAGAGTGAGAAAAGGTTTTTCTGCCTTGTCTGACAGAGGATGGGAAACACACACACATACACACACACATTCATTCCTTTACAAACACGTGCAGAAATTCTCTCTCCCTCTCTATTCTCTCTTCTCTCTGTCTCTCTGTCTCTGTCTCTCTCTCTCTCTCTCTCTCTCTCTCTCTCTCACACACACACACACACACACACACACACACACACACACTGACACACGCAAAAACACACACAAACAAACCCACACACACACACACACACACACATACACACAATAACAGAAATACAATGCCAAATAGCTTCCTTTCAAGACAGACACCAGCATAATTAGCATGTCAAAGCAGGTGATCTATCTACAACTTCCTTCCCAAAGCATCTTGCACTCACATCAAGCTAATAGAAACAAATTTGGACATTAATGAAACCAGAGTTCTTGCTACTATTTTTGTCCATGGCTGATTAATCTGTAAATGTTATTTGCTTGTAGTTATTATAAGTAAGTATGAGTGGTATGATGGAGGCGAGTTTTCCTTATTGTGTGTTGTGTAAAGTTTCTTTATTTTACTGACCTTTTCAAAGAACTCCTCTCCCGTCAACCCATTGCCATCTTTGGGGGCTAACACATTGTAGAACAGCATCATGGGAAAAAAAGATATTACCATAGCATTACAACTTGCATATAAACCCATATAGATTCGACAAGAGAAGCACAAATACATGGACACAGATATCATAATTGCAACCAAAACTATTTTTGTGAGTTTTGTGGGATGTGTTGCATTTAGTGAATGTTTCATATGGGCCATAAAAATGAACAGATCTCCAGTTAGCATTTGTGAGGTCTGAGCTACGAGCTTTTACCGTGCCAGAAAATAACACTGGATCTCTTTCTTTCTCTCTCTCTCTCTCTCTCTCTCTCCCTTTACCACAAGTGCTTTGCTGACATCTGCGTATCTGTGGTTCTTGGTCTCTCTCTAGCCGGAGGGTAGACTTAACTCAGCCAAACATTTAAAGAGTTAGTTTAAATACGCCAGCAAAGCCTCCCCAAAAGCTAGGGGTTGGGATTGGGGGGGTGACTTAAACATATTTAAAGGGCATCCCCACCAGCACTGACATTTACAGGGCCGCATGAACCAGCACCCCCCAGCTCTCATCGCCATGGGTTACGCACACCAGCGCTCAAGAATGGCCAAGTGATCAGAGTGTGTGTGTCCGTGTGTGTGTGTGTGTGTGAGGGAGAGAGAGAGCGAGAGAAAGAGAGAGAGAGGGAGGGAGAGAGAGAAGGGGCAAGAGAGAGAGAGAAAGAGAGACAGAGAGAGAGAGTATGAGGGGAAAAGCAAGTGAGTTACTCCAGAGAAACAACTTGTCACAGCAGAAGTATTTTACTTGCGACAACAGTGACGCAAAACCACCCCTCCACCCAATTTGAACAGAAAACGTTTAAAACTAATTTAAACAACTTCCTTCCCACAGAAAATGTGAGACTTCTGCCAAAAGAGACAAACAAATCAAAATAGATAGCTTCGTGCCAAAACGCAATGTCAGTTTTAATTTAAATGAACTTCAATAGTTTTTGTTCAGATATGAAATATTTAGTCAGTATGTATATAAACTGGTACCAGTGGTTACACTTTATTTTACAGTCCCTGTTACAGTGCATCTACATCATGAAGTACAGTGTAACAAAGTTTGTAACAACATGTAACATTATGCACTTCCACTGTACCTTAGGGTTAGGTTGGAGGTTAGGATTAGGGTTAGTGTTATGTATGTACAGTGTAAGAACAATGTAAGTACTTACAGTGTAAGTGTAAGTAGTGTTGTTATATCTAGATACACTAAAAAAGGAAGTGTATAATAAAGTGTTACCAGACCATGAATGTGTACAGACACTAAGACATACTGACAAACACACAGAGACATACTCATCAAAATAAAGTCTACATCCACCCTGAAGCACAAGCAAACACACCTTTAGTAAATCACCTCAGAATCTGCCATCTGCATTTCAGAGACCACTTTAAAGCAACAGAGCAATCATTTGTCACAAAGCGGCTGTCAGACGATACAAAAAAACACTCCCCTGTGCCACTGTCATAAATAAAACAATCACATACACACAGCCACCTACACTCAGAGTACAAGACAAGTCTCAACACAAGACTGTGTTTTTCACAAGACTACACACCATCAAACAGATTTTCCACTGTTCAGTTAGGTTGACCAAAGTATAAATAAAATTCAGCACAGAATTCAAGCGTGTCTACAAATGTGGCAAAGCTGAACTGAATCACTGAGGAGGCAACTGTGACAGTCCTGACAAGCAATTCACAAGAGTTTTTCCAAAGATGCTAAATACACACTTATGTTCTATTTAGGTAATAGATCACGTATTGGTAGTGAAAAGTCACTGCATGTGTACAACTGTTTCTGTCATCATGGATACTATTGTTATTGCGTAAGATTTGCACATAAATACAAACACATGCAAGCGTGCACTTGCTCACATACACAAACACCCACCCAACCCACACAAACACACACATTCACATGCAACCACACACAGATAGACTTTCTGCATGGTGTGAAACTCACTGTAAAGCATGGTCTCCAGTTTTTTCCTGTCGATCCGGAACCTTTCTTCCACCCAGTCAGGGTCAGAGTGTTCCGGTGGGACTGATTCTGAGCCAGGTACTGAGTTCGCTCCATCATCTTCCTCTTCCTCCTCCTCCTCTTCTTCCTCCTCATTCCTGTTGGTGAGTGATGGCTGGTGCTGCTCCTCGCTTTGGCTCTGGCTCTGGCTCTGGTTCTGGTCGGGTTCTGGCCTGCTGTCAGTGGCAGGCTGTTCGGGTCCATCTGGACAGAGCGAGACCCGCTCCTCTGTGGTGGCCATGGCAGTTGGAGCGTGCATGTGTGTGTGTGTGTGTGTGTATGTGAGTGAGTAAAGTGAGTGTCTGTAGAGCCAAACAGAGAAAGAGGGAGAGAGAAAGAGAGAAAGACAGAGAGAGAGAGAGAGAGAGACAGAGAGTGGGAAAAGAGAGAGAGGGGGAGTGAGTGAAAGTGTTAGCAGCTATCAGGGTGACCAAGGAGACAAGAAGAGGGGGCTTAGGAACACCCCCCGCCCCTTTGCAGTCATCACTTCTCCAAACGCGCACGCACACACACACACACACACACACACACACACACATACACACACACACATAAAACAAATTGAAGAGGAAAGTAAAGAGCAATGCAGATTCAATAAGCCACTGACACCCCACCCCTGAGGGCTTGGTTGATCACACACACGCTTTACTCACCACAACTCAAAGACACACACTTCAACACACACAACCATACTGGGAGTCACACACACACACACACACACACACACACACACAACAGAGTACATTGTACTTCTTCTCTGGTAGAAAATTTTGTTATTTTTGGAGAGAAATGTTAATTTCTTGCAACAGAGTGAATTGAATTAAAGTGTGGTTTGACCCTTGTGTGATATGTTATCGTTATCTCACAAGTTCAAACATTAGTTAGGCTTTTGGTAAAGAAAAGAAAGCTGAGCTTTTGCAACTGTCTAGAAGTGAGTGTTGGAAACCAATCTTAACATATTTCTGTACATATTTTTTATCAAATCAAATAATGGGAATACCTGCATTTTGAAAATGTAATACATAGCATAACTGTCAAACAAGACCACCGGTCTGGTACTGACCACCCTAGCCCACCCCCTCCATTTCGGGGGCTGCTTCTTTTGCCAAGAGGAGGGGCAAGGAATGGGGGTGGAAGGAGGGGGGGGGTGGATTCTTTTGGAGGAGGACTTCTGGAACAATGCAGAGCATGAAAGGGTCCCTCCACGAGCAACCAAAGGCTGCACCCCACGTTTGGCCGAGTTCCTTGGCAACCTGTTTGTTATGAACAAGCGGCCAGTGAGAAAGTCATAAAGTTTAGCACGGGAAAGTCAGAATCAGTCAAGTATGAGTTATCTTGACCTTTAAAAGTTGTATACACTGTCACCGCAGTTCTGAAGATGTGCACTTGCCCACACGTTACACAGACACAGACACAAACATAGACATAAACATAGACACACATACAAACACACAGACACACAGACACAGACACACACACACAAACACTAAAACATTGAAGTTAAAATATCAAACAAATAAACATGAAGGACATAAACATGGAGATGATGTGATAATCAGAATCAGGATAACATGCTGATTTTATTATGTTATGAGCTATGTTGTCATTTAAAATTTGATCCATCACAAAAATAGGAATAAAAATACAACTAACATGTATGACATTCTTTGTACCTCAAGGGCAAAGTCATGAAGTATAACAAAAGCCTAATGTGTGTTAAGTTTGTACAGCCAACACTCTTGAAGCTTTGGTGTCATTTAGACACAGTGATTGGTCGAACTCGAATTATTGGTTAGCTTTTCCCTGACCCCTGTAACTCTACTGTGTTTGATGACAGGTACGTGATTTCCAGCAAGTAGATGAGGAGAGGTCATTGTTCAACCAGACACAGCTGTTTGGCAAAGGCCATTGCCTGGAGACCCCTGGAACAAGGAATGATCATCATTCTGAATGTGGCTCAATCCTTCCTCTCTCCCTCTCTCTTTTTTCTCTTTCTTGCTCTCTCTCTCTCTCTCTCTCTCTCTCTCTCTCTCTCTCTCTCTCTCTCTCTCCCTGTCTCTCTCTCTCTCTCTCAATTAGGAAGTAGTTCAGCAGACAGAAGAAAAATAGATGCATAAGAAATGGGGGAAAACAGAAACAAGTAGCCTACAGACAGCAACACAAAACACAAGCCTTAATGCGTCATGGTGTGGCCTATCAACAGTAAACCAAATAGTTGTTTTAATATATCCTAAAATATATAATATATAATTGCAAGAAAACTACAAGTAGGGAATTATATTCACCTTAAAATTCACCTTATCATCAAAAACGGAGTTAACTACTCTGAAAAATACCACTATCACTGTCGATGGGCTAGATGGCGCTGGAGTTCCATGGCAATGGTCTGCCATGTTGCGTCACCTGATCTTCCGGGTTGGCATAGGCGTCAAAATATCTCGTGACTTCTGCAACCCGAGACTCGTTTTGCGCTGTGAAATCCCCTCTTGTAAGGTAGTGATGGAACCAAGTTAGGGCATTTGGGTGATTTTCGCTCTATTAAGGGTGGAATAAACAACGAATTTACATCATCTGGACATTCACACGAACCATGTGGCGAGTTCAAGGCATTGTTGGCAGGGGTAAGTGCGTGAAGGACATTCATAGTGCAATTCCTTTTGTGGCTGGCTAGCTAGCCAAACAAAACCGGTTTCTGTTTTTATCTGTAATATGAAGCTAACGCATGCACACCGTGAATCGTTCTGTACAACATTCATTTGCAGTCAGCAATGTTATCGATAATGGCAACGCGGTTTTAGAAGGCAGCATGTTAGCCAAAGTCTGTGCAACATCAACTTATCAGCCTGTACAAAGTCCATAATTGAGTTAGGTAACAGTGAATGACCTGTGATAATTATTAGCCTTAGTCTTGATGTCCACCTGCGTTGGTGAAGTGTGGGGCCGTTTCATTGTAAACAAAAAAGCTTGCTTCTTTAAAAGACAAGTTACTAGTGGGACCTAAAAAATGATTTTATAAAGTAACGTCAATTCAGCCTTCTTTTGGATCATGTATGCTCTTGTAACCAAGACCCTCGCTTAATTTCCATGTTTTTTTTTATCCTGCATTCATCTTACAAGATTCTTGTAATCAACATTTCATATAAGTATTAATGGTCTACACTAAGATTAGCTTTTCCATTATAGTTAAGCTGAATGCACCTCTTTGTTAGGTCCACAAGTGTAAGCCATCTTTTTGCATTCCAAAGCAGAACAGATTTAACTCCACACAGCTCAAGTTACAGAGTTCGCTTTGCTTGGAAATGCACACTGCCTGGTGATGGGGCTTGTCTTGCATTCCCTCGCTGCCTTGGTTGGGTGAAGTTAAGCAGTACTTTTTTTCCCCTTTCATGCAGTTCTGTTCCGTTGGCATGTTGGCAACAACACACCCCTGCGGCTGTCCCAGGGTCCGCATTGCGAGGATGAGGTCATCAACACCTCCAGCATCCTGTCCACCAACTTCCACTCCTCTGACAACAGGTGAGCATGCTTCACCTCCTTTTTCGTTTCTCTTTCTTTTCATCTCTTAATCACTCTCTCTCATTCGTTCCTGCACACACATTGCATAACTGTTGTTTAATAACACGTGTTATTTCTTGTCCGCTGTGTTTTCCAGTGCGTTATAGTTAAGATGTCCACCTCAACAACACATCCTTCCCACCTTAACTAAGTTCTCCCAACATAACACTAACACTAGACCTGAGCTTTTAAATTAGGTGATAAAGTTATAGAAATATCTGTACCAAAAGACACCCCCATCAAATGCCTTCCATTCATACAAGCTGGAAAGATTAAAACAATCACAATGCATATGACTATTCTAAATAATTTTGCAGTGATAATATATTTCTCAACCTAAACAAATCCAAACCTCTTCGAACAATCACCACCTCAGCTAACAATTTCCCTGCGGTTCAGAATTGAGGAAGCTCTTTGGATGAAAAGTAAAACCGTTGTCAGTTCATTTCTCACATCCTTTTGTCCTTCTGTTTCTCAGGGAGGAAGGAGAGGAGAGGAGGAGGAAACGCACATTTAAGTTCTACTACACTGGGCTGCCCCGATACACAGCGCTGGATGCAGTGGGCTGGGTGAGTAAAAACAAACAAAAGAAACTCACATTTTCCCAAAGTTGGTTCGAAAAAATTATTTTCGAATCTATTTAGAGAGACTCAAAAACTCAGAGAGGTGTTATTGATCTCACTGATTATGATGATTATGGTAATGATGATAATAATGATCGTAATGACTGTGGTGGTGGTGAATCTTTCTCACAGGGTACAGCAGCGGTTGTCTTTATGCAGGTCTGCAGACGGATCCACTCCCAGTTCTCCCCTGTGCCTGAGCAGAACCCCAGGCACACCAGTCACCAGGAATCGGGACTCATTCGGAAGTGTGGTTACCGTATTCTGCTAGAACTCAGTAAGTGACCGTTTCAAAACGTGCATGTGAACAAAACATTGCTCACATTGCTGAACATAATATTTTACTAGTGATAGTTTGAGGGGAAAGTAATACATTCACTAACAGAGAAAAGTCAATTTTTGTTAGTTTAAAAATGTTTTTAAAATGCAATATTTTGTTAATATAATAATGTCAACAATATTGTAAGTGTTATAACAAAGAACGTTTCTGCCCCGTTTTTAGTTTCCAGGCAGCATGATTTATCCAGACACGTGTTGCCGGGTGCACTAAGCCTGTACCGCCAAAGGGGGGCGCCAGACTACAGCGGTAGCTCCTCCAGCAGCTCCTCCAGCAGCGCAGGCTTATCCGAAGCCTTTGACCAGCAGGGGGCGCAGCTGAGCCAAGAGTCATCCCTCTCAGGTCTGCCATCACACACAGACCACCTGCCATTACAGCTTTCAAAGATGGGGCTAATCCCTTATCAGGAAGTGTTTTTTTTTTTCATGGTTTTTTTTTGTAATTACTCATCACTAAAGTACAAATTGACACATTACTGCAATTGCATGTTTTTTACATCGCAGGAGGAAAGTAGACTTCAATATTTTAAATATATATGTGTTAACTTGAAGTGGTAGTTAAAATTCTCACATCTGTCCAACAGAGGAGTCATTTACTGATGCCAGTCTACTCAGCAATGAAGCCAACCCTGAAAAGCAGAAAGAACAGGTATGATTACTTCTACTCCTACATTACATTAGTTGTGCATGTTTCTCCTCTCTTAACCATTTACATCTTATTGACTTCACACATTTCCCAGGATCCTGCCCCATCAGAAGGGACACCTGCAGAGGCTGCAGAGAACCTGAGACATGTAGCAGATACCAGCATACCAGTCATCCTCAATATCATCGGTAAGATAATATATTGTAAAGAGCAATGCAGATTCAGACAATATAGTGCCTAATTACACTTTACTGATGTATTGTCAAATTTAATGAAGGATGTTTTTAAAGGATGGATCAGAGCCTGGGCTGAAGAATAGAGTGAAAACTTGAGGATGTGTTTTAGTATGTAAATAAAGGGCTGATTAGACTGGTCATCAAAAGAACTGTGTACTGCCTGTACTGTAGGTAGGCTTCTCTGTTGCTGGGGTAGCAGTTTTTTTGTCAGGTTAGGCTGTTCAGGAAATTAGGTGGTGAATGAGGAAGTGGGGTCTATTTTCAAAGCTGTCCACATTAGCAAAAAGTTTATGTACTGCAAAGGTGATGCATATATCTGCATAGTTATATTTTCTGCATACGTGGCTTTGAACATGGCTGGTTTGTGAAACTGACAGATCTGCAGACCAGTCGCAACAATACTAAATAGCACATTTGAATCTTTCAAACCATTAGATTATCTGTTGTTAAATGTTTAATGTGCATCCCTCAGAAATGAAAAAAGTGGCTAAATAATATGTAATAATAATAGTAAGCAAATTGTCCTGTAATGTTCATCAAGGATAATTTGATGCAAACTGTATACCTAAAGAAACGGTATGAAAAGCATGTGTGTGTTTGTCAGGTTTGGAGAGTGCAAAGGCAGGGGATTATGAGGCAGCTTTTACCTGTTTCCTGGCCTCCGCTCAGCACCGCTACAGCAAGGCCCAGTTCAACGTCGGTGTGTGCTATGAGAAGGGAAGAGGTGTCCGAAAGAACCTCAACAAGGTAGATACTCACTCACTCATTCACTCTCTCACTCACTCACTCACTCACACACCCACTCACTCACTCGCACACCCTCTCACTCACACACACACCCTCTCACTCACTCACACACCCTCTCACTCACTCACACACCCACTCACTCACTCACTCACTCACTCACACACCCTCTCACTCACTCACACACCCTCTCACTCACTCACACACCCTCTCACTCACACACTCTCTCACACACTCACATACAGTCATTTCGACCAGACTGGCTTAAGCTAATAACAGTATGCAAAAACACTGACTCTGAATGTGCATCTGTTCATTTAAATCTGCCGACTGTTTGCTAAATTGGAGACAACAAAACATCTAAAATATTCCAAAATAAGGATAAGCAGTGTTAGTTTTCACATAGGTGATTTTCTGTCAAACTAGGGACATAATCTCAAAACTGACATAGCTGCCTTTATGTAACACAACCTCTGCTGTCAATATCATGTTTACCTTTTTCACAGGGTCACCTGAAACAGAGCTTGGTTCAAATTTCCTTACCCCACACCCCACCCCCTCATCCAAGTGCATGGTACACCACATTTTAAGTGATGGCACTTTTGAGCTGTGGGTCCTGAATATGGTCTCTGGGTTGTGGGGGAAAGTTAGAAGAAGAAGAATGAAACTTTTATTGACCTGAAAGGAATTTTGGTGCAAGACGAGGGCAATAAAGGTTTCAAAGCTGATGCAGTGTCCAAAGCTGAGAGTGTTATAGCATGTTTTGGCTCAGTGAATTTGAATCTAAGTCGGATTTGGAAAAGAAAAAGAGGGCCGTAAAACATATTATATCACTAAAGAAGTACATTACATTATTATAATCATTTAAAAGACTCCATTAGATAGGTACAGGTGATTCTAATTTAGTCTGTATGAAGCTATGAAGCAGTTGGCCAAGAGAGGTTTCATTGGTTCTGCATGAATTGAAGCAAATGGTCCAGGCTGAATCAGGAGGAGTCCATTTCTGCTTTGCCAGACTTGAGACTTTGACCAATGCTAGCAGTTCATACTGCCCTCCAAAGGCAACAGACCATAACTCACCAGAGTGACAAACTGAGAAAAATGACTTTAAAAATGTCCCACTTGCATGTGTTCTCAGCGTTACGGTAGAGACATCTTATTTTTTCCCAGAAATAACAAACTTGACTAAAGATATTTGGCCACATCAGAAAACTGATGTTTATTGTTCCAAAAATGACAGTAACTAATTTTCGTAATTTGTAATTGAAGTTAGTCTTTTGCTTTTGTAAGGCAGCCTAGGTCATTGTCTTGGGTGCGATCTGTCAGCACCATTTTCACTGATGAGTCTGATTTATGGTATATCCATTTTTGGAAATGATTGGTTACTTCTATATTTAGTTCAGATATTCAGTTCATAGGATAAGAAAAAACTATTAATCATTACTCATTACCTTGTCACAAGCTTTATGCAGCGATTTTCCAGTGAAATGATACATGACAATATAATAAATGTAAAATATGCTATATTACTTCTGTTTTTAGTTCAGTTCATAGGATAATAAAAAAAACTATTAATCATTTTAATTTCATAACGTGCTTTTAATTTGTAATCCAGTATGACAGCTGTTGTCACAAACATTGTGCAGCAATTTTGCAGTGAAATAACACATGACAATACAATGAATACAAAATATGTATTCAAGTCTTTGATCTTTCAGTTGCTGCATTGTTGTCACCCTTATGATGGATAGGTTGCAGTCATTGATGGAAAAAAAACTAAAACACAAAGTTTGAAAAGCATGTCTCTGTCTGCCCTACATATGTGAGGAGGAAGTGATGTATGTACACAGTGTGATTGAGAACTGTTGGGTTTGAGGGCCTCAGCCTTGCAGTCTCTCATGTACTGTTGCCCCACATTCTTATCTTTTTTTTGTCCTTTCTTTTACCTTCTCTCTTTCACCTTCCATCCATCCTCTCTGTCTTTCCCAACTTTCTTGCTTTCTCTATTTCTTTTTCTCTTTTTCTCTTTTTTCTCTTTTTCTCTTTCTCGTTCTCTCTCTTTCTTCCTCTCTCTTTCTTTCTGTCTCTCTCTCTGTCGTTCTCTCTCTTTTTCTTTTTCTCTTTCTCTCGTTCTCTTTCTCTCTCTCCCTCTTTCTCTCTCTCTCCAGGCCCTGCAGTTCTACAGGCGTGCAGCAGCAGCAGGTCACAGGCAGGCCCAGTACCGCTGTGCCAAACTCCTCCTGAGCAGCAGGAGGCAGCAGAGTGCAGAGGACCTGGACACGGCCATCGCCCTTCTGCAGTCAGCAGCGACTGCTGGGCTCACTGAGGTGAGACGAATGGACAAACACAGACAGACTCGCCTTACCACGCTGGCATGGTGCTATGAGAGCTTCTTTTATCGATATATGGTAATGCAGGCCTGCAGCACTTAAAGCAACACTGAGTAGTTTTTTTTTCCAACCTTAAAATAATGTTTCCAAAATTGTTTAAGTGGTTCATCAACTTGTAACAGGGTGAAAGGCACTTTTGAATTCACCTTGCTGCCCTCCATGGTCTATAACCGCACTAAGTAAGTTTGGAGGAGCGGACCGTCTCTCTGTAGTTTTCTGAGAGACAATAATGCTTCCAACCTGTAGGGCAACCAAAGACAAAAACTTCTTGGTGTTGTTTGAACTCCAGGCCCTATACACAAGCAAGGTCTCTGTGGGCCCCTTTCCTTTGTGTATTTGTCATGCATCTTGGTCGCTGAGGCCCCTACTGCCATTGGGGCCGTAGGTAGTCCCACTTTTCCTCCCACTTCCATACCCCTGCAGTAGTGCTGTAGACTTAGGTGTGTGCATGTGTGTGTGTGTGTGTGTCTGTCTGTCTGTCTGTCTGTCTGTCTGTCTGTCTGTTGGAGGCTACATCCACATTAGTTCATTTTCATTGTATCATTACATTACATTACACTTAGCTGATGCTGTTATCCATATATTGTTTAGGTACAGGGTTTCAGTTACAGTCCCTGAAGCAATGTGGGGTAAGATGCCTTGCTCATGGGCACTTCAGCCATGGATGACGGTGCAAGAGAGCCCTAGTTGTTTACTCCCCCACCAATACTATTTCTCTCCACACTCACCTTTTCTACTTTTGGAAGCAAAACTTTTTCTTTGTCCACCTTGAAATAAGCAAATGCCTGAAACACTGATCACATAACCATTATGTGTTGCATGACTGTGGGTCCTACCTGACTTGTGTTCTGTCTGTCGCAGGCCCAGTTGTATCTCGGGGTGCTGTTATCCCAGGAGCAAGCCAGAGATGAACTGAAGGCCGTCCACTACCTTCGCATGGCAGCACAAAGTGGGGTGAGTGTGCTTTTCAGCAGCCATCTTCCCTATCAGGTAGTTCAATGACTAACCCATATAAGTTAACTCAGGGTAAGTGGTAAACCTCCTAATAGACAATTCTCGCAGCTTCATTCTCCCAGCAAAACAAAATCATAGGGCTAAGTTATTAGGAGGTTTACCACCTGCTCAGAATTTTTTTGAGCTCTGAGCTTTCTATAATACTCCCCGGGTCATAGAAGTACTCATGACGTAAACACTGTACCAAAACACCTTCAGTGATGTAAATAACACAGGCTACTGTAACACAGGGGTGATGGAGATCAGCTGACTAAGACCAAATGTTTTTCTGTGCGTAGGACAGTGTGGGTCTGCTGTACCTGGGTCAGTGCTATGAGAGAGGCATCGGGGTGAGGCAGTGTTTTGGCACCGCAGCCAATCTCTACAGGCAGGCGGCCACAGCAGGGAACCAGAAGGCCAAGGGGCTTCTGGTGGCTATGTGTCATAGAGAAGGTAATGGATCAAAACACTTGTCATTCTCCCACCTTTCTGTCTCTCCCACGCTCTCACTCTCTCGCTCACTCACTGTCAGACACGCACACTGTCAGACATGCACTCTCACACTCTGCACACACACACACACACTCTCAGACACACACACACACACACACACTCTCAGACACACACACACACTCTCAGACACACACACACACACACACTCACTCTCATACTCTCAGACACACACACACACTCTGAGACACACTTACTCGGTCTCTATTGCTCTTTCTCTCTCGCTCTCTTTCTCTCAATCTCTCTCATACTCACACACGCACACACCTACCTTTAGGGCCTACTGCCAGCTTTGTGTCATAGAGAGAAAGTAATAGTTCAAACCTCTTGTAATTCATTCTTTAACTTTCTCCTCTCTTTCTCTGCCTCTCTCACTCACACACAAAACAAAATGATTTGTCAAAATACAAACAACTGTGTGTTTTTCCACACAAGGTCATCAGAAATGTCAGTCTCTTGAAATTTAATCATGTACAATAGTTGTCTGTAACTCAAGCGTTCTGTTACTGACTTTCCCCCCCGTTTTTTTCCACCCCCTCGTTTTCTCTCTCTCTCTCTCTCTCTCTCAGAGGACCGCGTTATGCGTTCCATCCGTTCGGCTCCTTGCTTCTCTGCTCTGGACAGCCTTACTTTGGGTTCCGTGCTTTCCGGCGCGTTCCAAGAGGCAGGGGTGGGGCCGGCTCGGCAGCAGCGGCTCTCTGATTGGCCAGTCCAGCCTCTGCCTCACTCGTGGAGCACGGGAAGCCTCAGGGTCCCGCCCACTCACCTCTACTCGTTCTCAAGCGCTGACAACGCACCCAGCAAGTGGACCATAGGGGTCGGATAAGACCTGTACATACACAAGCAAGCACGCACAAAAAACAAGCAAAGACAAGACATAATGTCTTGACACTAACAAAACAAAAGTTAAACGCACACAAGTACATTTATAGCCGTTTCACACAAATACAGAGTGTTGACATACACACACACCTTGTTCTGTAAATATGAAACTTGTATTGAGGATAATACACATGCTTGTCAATATGTGTAGGCTCTTTTGACATAAACAAACATTTAATTTGAGGAAAAGAATTGGACTAAAGTTCATAACTGTTCCCCCAAAGAAAAGCTATTGAAAGGACTTGCTTGGGTCTTTCTGTTCTCAAACAGTGGAATGAGATCAACAAAGGTTTACAGTGATGCATTATTTTGTTCCCCTTTTAAAGAACAAAGCTTTGTGACTCGTACTGTAAGTCATGGATGATTGAACGATGTAATTTAAGAGGTCACTGAGTGCATGGTTTAATATTTAATTCTATTCCCAAGAGAATAGAGACCCTTTCTATAAGTTAATTGTAATTCTGTGATTTGGAATAATGTCATGGGCAATGTTTTTAATGCCATTTCCAGAGATCCTTTCCCCCAAGTATGTAAATGCGTTTCTGGTTTCTGGTGAGGGGGTGGTGGGTAGGAAAAACTTCAGGCAGCTTTTGGAAGATTTTTTTAGTTTTGTTTTGTCCTCTGTATTTTGTTTTATTTTACTTGCTATTCAAAGGCCTAGTGGTCAAATGTGCCTTTATCTGTCAAAGTACATACATACTGTTCTGTATGTACTCTATCCTGAATGTGAGATGCTAAAAAGCTTTATTTTGTAAAAACGCACAAAAAGTTAATAAATAAGTCTATTTTACCAATAAAAATGGTCTGCTGAGCTTCTCCTAATTGAAAACATTTCTGTGACTAATGATTTTTTTTTTCATCTCCCACTGAGTGCTGGCTCTGGGAGAGCTTTGATTTGTGAACCCACTTTGAAGAGATCACAGCTTCCTGAGTTGCATTCAGAAAGAAATCGATCCCTGGGTCTCCAGTAACTAAATCTATGATGGCCAGTGCAGTGCAATTTAATATGACTTCTTGCTCAGATCAATATGTTTCTCCTCGTTTTTGCATGTCCAGAGGCAACATCTCCATATAAGCATTCCCTAAACACTTTCAGACCATCTCTATCCTAGGAGAAATAAGCTTTTTTCTTGTATAAATATAGGAGTGTTAAAAATGTGTATGGTGCAGTCCCCAACCGCCTGAAAAATTGCATTAAAATAATAGCTATAATCATGCATTTAACCTTACTAATAGGGATGTCAGCGTAGAGGGTTCTTGCAGTGCGGCGTTACCTAATACGACGAGAGGTGAATGCGGAAACGCTGCCCGGCGCTCCGAGCTGTGGTTGGTTGATTTGGTTACATTCCGTCAGCGCGCATACATGGGTGACGCGCCGCGTAGGGACGCAACGGCGTGAACAGCGCTCGATCATCAGGGAGGAGAGTGATGTGATATCATATATTGGAGGAAACGCAGCGAGAAGAGGGTGTCACTTTGCGGCTGCAGCAGTTAGGCTTGTTCGGTCAGCTGAGCTGTAAACTTGCACAAATACGGAGTTGGCGAACGGTGAGTAAGGGTTTTTAAAAAGCAAATTGTTTGAGAGGCTTGAAGTGATGCGCAGTTTGCTCCATCACTGGGCGTTAGGCTGTCGGGGACAAATTTATCGCGTCCCCATCGACAATGCTGTAACTTGTTTCTAGAATTGACGACAAGTGTTTACAGTCGCTGCAGTACAGCATTAACTGAGAGGTCTGAGAGATGCAAGGGCACAGACAGTAGGATTAATGATATAAAAAGGGGATGGGGAAGAGAAGTACAGAGCAGCATGACTAGAATGACATCTACCTCTCAGGCTTATGATGTAATGTTTTGGGTTACCGCCGCCTTTGCTATTACCCTTGCCGACTCAAGGCACTAAAAATGACCAGAATACCCTGATATACGATGGACATACCGCTGTTTAAAATTATCCCTAAGAGAAATTGCACTTGCACATATTGTACTTCACAGATATTATAGGATTTAAATGCTATAGATTCGTCATAAGTAATCGACTTTGCAATGTGAGTGATTTCTGTGCGATTAGTTTTATTTTAGCAAAATTAAAATATCTCAATACGCAAATGACTAAATTTAACTTGACAAAGGGAGACTATCCATCTTATGGTGCATTGCATAATTTAGTAATTTATTGGTAGATACTTGTGTTTTCAAGACTGGTAATTTCAAAACAGATTTTTTTCTTCAAATCAGTTAGGCAAATGAGCTTATGCCAAATTGTTTTTATTTATTAAATTATGTCCATAAATCAAAATGATCAGCCCTGATAAGTTATATCCAATGCTGAATACTCCTGATAAGGGTGGAGCACCTCTTCTCTGAACTATATTTAATTCAACAAAACAAAGTATTTCTTAATCCTACACCTAATTTCTAATAGTTTAGTCTGAAGACAGATGCAGTGCTTAGTATCCTGGAAAGCTTCAACAACCAGCAGCACAGGCACTGCTGGGTCAGCACAACAGGTGTGAGTGACCTTTACCAGTCAAAACAGTGCTGTCTGCCAGGGTGGGAGGCCCAGAAGGGGGGCCCCCATGGCAGAGATGCCCAGGAGGGATTGCGGGATAATATGTTTATGTTTTTCTTTTTTTTTCCCCCCTTCTCTTTTCTCTCACACTATTTTTCCAAGATTTATCTTTGCTGTAATCTGCTGCTCGCACGTTTTCCAGTGTACCATGGAGAGCTGATTTTTGTGTGCAGCAGTGAAATGTGAATCTCTGAGGGTTCGGGTGCTGTTGTGGGTTGTGTGTGTGTGTGTGTGTGTGTGTGAGTGAGTGTTTGAGTGAGTGTGTGTGAGAGTGTGTGTGTGTGTGTGTGAGTGTATGAGTGTGTGAGTGTGTGTGTGTGTGTGCGTGAGTGTGTTTATGTGCTGGGAGGCTGTTGATTTTAGCAGTACCTTGGAGGTGGGGTTGCTGGGGTGGAGGGGGGGGGGGGGGGGTTGCTGACTCGGCAGGATGAGGCTGAAGGACCGCTGCATGGGCTTTGCTGGCCTCAAGCTTCAAGACGACGTTGGCAGCTAGACAGGCCTCGATATTTGGGTGCAACAGCTCAGGGTGTTTGCATTAGTTGGCTTTTTGATGCATCAAGTGTATTGAGCGGTAGAACTGACCGTCACACTCTCTCTTTCTCTCCTTGATTCTCTCACGTTTTTTCTCTCTTTCTCTTTCTTTCTCGCTCTCTGTCTGTCTTACACACACACACACACACACACACACACACATACACACACACACACACACACACACACACACACACACACACACACACACACACATACACACACACACATACACACACACACACACAGACAGACAGACAGACAGACAGAAAGACCAACAGACACTATTGATTTGGATGGGTGTTCAGACACCAGAGGCTCTCAGCAGTGGTATGAATGAGATGTGTTAGCAGGAACCTGTGTGTGTGTGGTTGTGGGCTGCCCTTGGGCATCTGTAGCACGTCCCTCTCTGCCTTCTGACTGATTATGAAGACCTCCTGCTTGTGCTTTGCTGACTATATTGGGCCACATTAATCATAATGTCTGCTTTGATGGTGCTCAGGCACGTTTTTTTGGGATGCAGTGTCTCTTTTTTGTCTCTGGTGGCAATGCACATGCAATGAGGGTGCACACACGCACACACACACACACACACACACACACACACACACACACACACACACACACACACACACGTATATAGTCAGACAAATCACCATTCAGAGCTACTAAAGCACAGGAGGGCATTACACCCCCATTCTGTCGGCTGGAGTTTAAGATAAACAGGCAGTTAGTTGGTGTGTGTGTGTGTGTGTGTGTGTGTGTGTGTGTGTGTGTGGAGAAGGGGAGAGAGAGATAGAAAGAGAAAGTGAAAAAGAGAAGGAGACAGAACGAGAGGGTGCACCTGTTCCATTTAGTCCTGCAGCTTTTGCATGTAGGTCATCATAATTATATTAGTTTTCTAATAGTTGTGAGTACGTTTGTCAGCAGGGCAACCTCCGATCTGTGTTGACACAAATTATTACTGTACAAGCAACAGTGACGACCAAAGCTAATGAGGAACCTTTAATTTAAAAAGAGGATAGATCATGCAAGGTTTTTCCATTCTACTAAATCCTACTTACCTGCATATGTGTATATAGTGTATTTTGTTTTTAATCTACTTTAATCTACCTTGCTACTTTTTCTACTTACTTCTTAAAACAGGCTCATAATCAGCCATGATGTCTTTGCACAAGCCCCCGTTAACAAGAAGTGGCTCCACCCCCGCAACGATGGACTCCACCAATCGCAGTGGCCCTTCCATAGCACCACCCACCTCCCTTAACCTCCGTACCTCCCATAACCAATCACTGGCCCACGAGACCATAAAAGAGGGCGTGGTGACCACGGACAACAATGGGCCCATCCAAACGCAACTCCCAAAGAGCCGGCACAGGAATTCCACGGCCGGCATGCACAATGCGGCAGTAGCAGTCGACGGCCTTCCGAACTTTGCCCCGAACTTTGGCCGAGGAGGACGGGGGGTGCCGACCAAGTCGGCCTCCTCCACCTCCCTCGTCTCCATCTCTTCCTCACTCTCGCTCTCGGCCTCGAACCCTAAGCTGGCCAAGAATGGCACCAATCTGCAGCTGAAGGAGGAGCAGCACGACTTCAACAAGAACCACCGCACCAGCAGCAACATCATGGTCAGGAGGAGCAGCTCCGATTGGCTGGAGAGCAAAGACAATCAAAACTGTGGACCAATGAGACGCCGGACCAAAAGCTTCCTGGACTACCGGCGAGAGGAGCCACCTGTCAGCTTCAATGAGAAACAGGAGGAGAAGGAAGAGGAGCAGGAGGCGGATAATGAGGAGGAGGAGGACGAGGAGGAAGAGGAGCAGGAGGAGAAAGAGGAGGAGGCCACCGAGAAGCCCCTGCTGCCTAAGCTGGACCAGCAGGACTGGGTGAAGGAGAACCGGGTGGAGGTGCACCTCAACCTGCCCCAGAATCACCTCCTGCTGGCCAAGGAGGAGGAGGACGACAGCCCCACCCAGGCCCAGCTCAAGGGCATGGAGGGCAGCTACACCTACGACCACAAGCCAAAGAAGGAGCAGCCTGCCAGGGGCAACAAGGAGGTTCGGGTGGAGCTGCACACCAACAACCAGGTGGCCCTCAGGTCCAGCCAGTCCCCCCGACACCACCTGTACTCCCTCTCGGCCCGGCAGGAGGAAGAGGAGCTGGACGAGGAGGATGGGGATGGGGATGAAGACTCTAGCTGGACCACACTTTCACAGGAGAGCCCTTCAATGGAGACGCCACAGGAGGCTGGAGGTAATTATGCTCTTCAAACTTTGGGGACAAACTACAGATGGCCTGTTTATTAGTTTGGTCAGTTCGATGGTCATGCACACATGCATACACACAGGCATGTACACGGATATACACACATACATACACAAATATGCATGCACACACATGCACATATGCATGCACACAGATACACACACACACATACACACACAAATACGCATTCACATACATGCACACATACATGCATGTGCATACACAGACTGACAAACACATACTGTACATGCCACAGACACACCCACCCACCCACCCACACACCCACACACACACACATAACAAGACAACGGGCTCTTATGCATCTCACTTGTCTGACTCCCAGTCTGCTCTCACGCTCCAGAGTTGATGATAAAGGTCGCAGCAGTTGCTATGACAACAGACGGTTCTCAGAGAATGTCCAATTTGGGGGAAATGACCCATTGTGTGCCAGGAGCTCTTAAGTTCTTAAATGCTGTATGCTTTTATGTATCTCTGTGTGATCTTGTCTACAAAGTCACATTATCTAATTACAAAAACAATTCAGAGAAAAAAGACCAATCTTCCCTGTATCCCTACTTGCATCTATGTAGAGTATGTACACATAATGTATATGTCAGTGATGGGCTACCAGAAGATACAATCCAATCAGATGCTTGTTTCAGCCATTCAGGAGTTTCTAATTGGCACAACTCTTTACCCAGGTGCAGTTAATGAAATGTCAGAAAATGCTAACTGTTGTAACAGTTGATGTGGAGTACATTGTACTTGAATCAAGTGATTTGGAGTACATTGTACTGGAACCAGGTGATTTGGAGTACATTGTACTGGATTGTAGGTTCTGAAGTCAAGTTAGTGTTATACTGTAGTGTAGTCAGTGTTCTATGCCAATATATATGTGGTAACACTTTATTTTACAGTTCCTTTTTTAGTGTATCTACATGTAACAACATGTAATATTATGTACTTACACTGTACATACCAAACATACATATATGGTTAGGTATAATTATATTATGTATACTTACCCATATACTGTATACGTATGGCAGCATGTATATGTACAGTACAGACATGTATGTGTACATGCAAATATAGATGTCACTTCCTGTAACTCACCATCTGGTCGTACGTTCCTCCAGGGGTTTGGAATGACGGTGACCTGCCCCCTGGCTGGCGGGAGGTGGAGGATTTGACCGAGGTCTATTTCTGGCACGTCCCCTCGGGGACCACTCAACGAGAGCGCCCTGTGTCCAACGGCAACGCCGCGCCCGCGCCGGAGCTGGCCCAGGAGGGGAGCGAAGAAGCCGCCTGCCTCTCCATCCCTCCTAACAACTCGCAGAGCGAGGTACGGTAGCTCAGTCTCTCTAATGAGGGAGTAGGGGGCTTACAGGGAATGTAGGACTGGGGAGGGAGGCAGTGGAGGACTGACACAAACAAGCCAAGTGTTTAAGGGGTTGACTGTACTGCGTGGCTAGTCTGCCAAACAATCAATACTGGAAACGTACAGCACGCAGGAATCAATACAGGAACCCTTGCTGTAAGATTATTGAGCAGTCACATCTTATGGTGAGGTATAGTCACTACTTTGTTGTAAATTATAAGAATGAATGCATATGCCCGTGTTTTTACATTTAAGTGTCAGTGCACTGATGAAAATGGCTCACAATGGCTCCCTTTTTCATGCTAGTTAAGTTCATGCTGTTGATCAGACTAGCCAATAATATTACAGTATATCTAGTATTTTGCACAATATTAAACGATTAAAGGGTCAATTTGACACACGCTTACTAGATACACATCTTACTTTGATTGACACTTCTCCAGACAGGGGATGTCATTATCTTTATCAGGGTTGGCAGGGGTGCTGCCTGTGGTGGGGTAGGGTGGGATGGGGTGGGGTGGGGGTAGTCAGGATGATTCTAAGGGCCCAGCTTTAACAAGGGCCCTTTGCGGGTGCTATTGATTTTTAGCAGTACCGCTGTGAGTGGGCTAAGCATTGAGTGATCTTCGTACGTACCTCTGCATCCTGGCTCTCAGCTTACATTGCCCTCACTCATCTCCTCCTGTATTTGGCCATAGCGTCCAAGCATCTGTGAGGGCGTCCTGGATCTATTAGTTGACAAAAGGCAAATATTTGCATTAGAAAATGACTATGGGATGTCTAATACTGATAGTGATACTTGCAATGTGTCTGTGCGTGCGTGTGGGTGGGCCCTCTGCGCATAGTGACAGACAGTGTACAACAAGCACACGGTCCAGGTTTGAATGCTCTCCTCAGCAGAGGTGGGGATGGCAGGGGGGGAATGTTATAGCGCTGTCTGTAAAATGGCTGCTGCCTCTCAATTCGCTTTACTCTCCCTCATTTTCCCCCGTGTTTGGCCATTCTTCTTCTTCTTATTGTAAATAACAATCATAATACTATTGGTTATACTACTACTACTACTACTACTACTACTAATAATAATAATAATAATAATAACAATAATACAATTACTACTACTACTACTACTACTACTACTACTACTACTATTGCTATTAATATTATTGTTATTATTAAAGGTCAACTTCTATCGTTATTTTTATTCATATTGCTGTGTCGCCACTATGGTTGAATGCATTGTGCGTCATTTCTGTGAAACATTAGGTCCTAGTTCTCTTGCTTGACGCTGTTTTCTGTAAGCTAGAACAGGTCTAGTGGTTACACGACTGGCTTTTCCGGTGTCCCTCATGAATATCCATGACGTGTCAATAAGGCACCTCTGATTGGGCAAATTCGCTGTCTTCGCTCACCTAGCTTCTGTCTACTGTTCTTCGTCTGGGATGTGGGCGTGCCATACATGGCTCTGGGCGGGGATTACGACCTAGTGACGTAGATACGTTTAGCCTGCTCTGGTCCGCTCGTTCTGGTTAGCTCGACCCTTCAATGACCAGTAAAGCCATGAGGGTCGAATTTCACGTCTTGGAGTGCTGCGTGCATATACTGCTTGTTGTGACCCGCCACATTGTAAATAGAGCTACTCAAAGTGGTTTTTAGCGGAAGGAGCCCTTTAATATCACTATTATTGTTGTTATTTTTAATATTATTATCTTACTCTGTCCCCCTCCTATGTTTGATCATAGCGTCCGAGCAGCATCGTGTCTGACAGCTCGGTGGAGCCGGTGCCGTCCTCGGCAGCCTCCTCGCCCTCCAACTCCTCCCTCTCCTACGACATGATGGTGCCCGCTGGCGGTTTCCTCAACAACAACTACTTGGTAAGTGCTGACAGCCATGTTTGTCAGGGGGCTTTTTGTTGTCAGGTGACACACAAAGCGATTCCAGACAGCGGGAAAAACACCTGTCAAAACACCACACTGTCACTGTCACTGTGTGTCTTGCTTTCAAAGCAGGAAAGATGAACTTGAAAATGTATGTCACTTGGAAATGGATAAGGTTAAGTCTGTTTATAAGGGAGGGGCTTATATGAATTTTTGAACATGTTTAATATACCAACAAATAGTTTTATGCACTCTCTGTTATCTGACAAATTGCTTACTGTTATTGTTAGTAGAACACAACTGTAATGTCTTTTATGTCCTTTAACAAGGGGAAATGTGGGATTGAAGAGGTCTACACACAGGGAGTAAAGCCACTCAGCCTCTCCCTCTCTCCCTCTCTCTCTTTGCCCCTCTTTAGACTATCAGGGATGAGACAAGCCATCAGGATGCTAATGTTTGCCAGCCAGAGAAAGGAAACACTCATGTGAAGCTGCGGTAGGTATCTCTCTGTTCTCCCTGTTTCTCTCTCTCTCTCTCTCTCTCTCTCTCTCTCTCTCTCGCTCTCTTTCTGTCCCTCTCTCTCTGTATTTCTCTCCCTCCCACTATGTTTCTCTCTCTCTCTCTCTCTCTCTCTCTCTCTCTCTCTCTCTCTCTCTCTCTCTCTCTCTCTATCTCTCTCTTTCTTTCTTTCTTTCTTTCTCTCTTTCTCTCTCACCATTACATTGCATCCCGGAAGCCATTAGCTACCAGCTAAATGCAGTCATAACTGCCAGACAGCACTTTCCACCCAATCAAAGCTCTCAGTCTGTGTGGAACCAGGCATAGAACACAGAGGCGGGATTGTGTCCCACAATGAGCAGAAACATCAAGGAGCTTTGTTCTCCTCAGAAACAGCATTCACAGGAAGTTGAAGGACATAGCCCACTCAAAAATGTTTTCATGCTAAAAAAGAATAATTATTTGTAATATAGAAAATAATCAATATCCAAATGAATATGGTACCAAAACAAATGAATATTGCTTTCTGTGAAATTGTAATATATATATTTTCTGGTGTCTTAACTGCTTAGGAATAAAAAATAAACACAACGAGTCTAAAATGATAGATGTTTAACATGTGACATTGTACTGTTTGCTGGTGCATAGCCTATGTATAAAGCATTACATCCACTAGTCTGCATGATTAGTTTCTGAAACATGACTAACACTAACATAAGTGCTGACTAACCATCACAAATGTTCTTTTCTGGGCAGAACGAGGCTCCTTCCTGACTCAGTCCCATCCCCAAGGACCAGCATTGATCTGGACTCTCAGGTAACCAATAGAAACACCTGCATGATGTTTGTTTACATGACGATGACGTGTTTATTTCTTAACCTGTTACTGATGACTCAAAGCTATAGGGTAAGATGTTTGTTGACATGATGATGATGTGTTTATTTTTTATCCTATTCATGATGAGTCAGACCTAGGGTTAGCTGGACTGTCATAGCAAAGTAAAGCTCACTTGTGCAAAAAAAATGGTATGAGTAGTCGCAAATATTATCTGTAGATGTTGATCAAGACACTGAGGAACATACCTTCAAATATATGATGAGAGGTTCCATTTTATCCACATCTACATCAAAATATACAGTGTACTAAGTGTACCTTACAGTTAGGGTAAGGGTTGGGATTAGGGTTAGTGTTAGGTATGTACAGTGCAAGTACATAATGTTTCATGTAGATACACTGTTACCAGACAAGATATAGCCATCACTAAGCATTATGACTGTGTGTGAGATTAGATTGATTGTACAAACATTTATAGACCAAAAACAAATGCGTACTTCTAAATCGACAAAAACATGCAATTATTATGAGTCAATCATTTAATGTATTTCCTCTTTCTGTGTTATTTGTAATTCAGAACAAAACCGTGTGAAAACATGATGCTATCGCCCACGATTTCCTGCCTCAACTCCAGTTCATGTTAATAATTCATCATGTACAAGTAGCTGATTCCCCTTCGAAATGAACCTTTTCTGGGCAGCTCAGTTAATGAGCAGAGATGGAGATCTGAGCTTCAGAAAGTAAAAAGTCCCACTGCGACATATATTTGATCCAACCAATCTCTCATCTGATCCTAATGAGGATACAAGGATACAAGGGTACAAGGAAGGTTTATTGCCACATGCATAGACATACTGGGTAGAGTAGGACATGCAGTGAAATTGGTGATTGTTAGTCTAAAACTGTGCATAGGGAGGGGGGCAGTAAAGTGCATAGAATGCAGTTAGAGGGATGGCTACCTGATGAAGGGCAGAGGTAGAATAGGTGCTGGGGAAATGGGATAAAGTGCATAAAGTGCAGTTGGGAGATGGAGGATTGGCTTTGGTGGCCAATTATGGGCTGTGCAGCCGGCAGCGCCAAGGTGGTGATGGGGCAATGCATGGGGGGGTTAGGTGGCTTGTTGGGGGGTGGTGCAAAAGGCACAAGTGGTTGGGGGTTGGGGGGGCTCCAGTAACATCAAGTGGCGGGGACGTTCAAGTGTATGTGCGGGGTGGGGGGGTTTGTGGGGGGTGCCTGCGGGCTGCATGCTGTTCCGGGGGCGGGGGGGGGGGGGGGGGGGGGGCGGGGCAAACATATGTGTGAAGAGGGGGTGATGGGAGCATGAGGCGGGGAGCAAGGCTAGAAGGGAGGAATGGGAATTGATGCATAGAGAATGAATGAGTGCACAAACCATCAGACAGGTAGGTCATGTCTGATGGTACTGATCAGCTCATCAGTAAAACCACCTATTTTAAGTGCACAGGCATACAAAATACATAGCATGTTTTTTGTTTACTTTCTGAAACCAGTATCTCCACCTCTGTATTCCAGTGACTGGCACTGTTACACTACTAGGTAAATATCTCTGAGTACATTAGTTGCACTTCGCTGCCACCCTGGGGTTGTTTTTGGAAGTGACAGATTAAGGTGTGGGAGTGCCACCTACTGGTGTGTGAGAGAGAGTGTGTAATATTTCTCCAAACTGTGGGTAGCAGCGCTTGCTTTATCATCATGTGTGTTATTTTAGGGCCCAGAGCGTTAAGCCCCTAGACTCAGACAGTAGTGTGCTTGTGTATACATGTTCCTTTGTGTGTGTGGGTGTGTGTGCTTGTGTGTGCCTGTGTGTGCTGCAGACAAATGAGACAATGTCTTCATCTGTGTGTGCACATCTGTGCCTGAGAGAGGAAAAGAGAGAAAGAGACAGAGAGAGAGACAGAGAGTGGGCCAAAGAAAGAAAGAAAGAAAGAGAGAGAGAGAGAGAGAGAGAGAGAGAGAGAAAGAAAGAAAGAAAGAGAGAAAGACAGACAAAGAGAAAGACAGAGGCACAGAGAGAATGACAATGTTGCAGTGCAGACAATGCAATTTCCCACCAAACACAATAATACAAGATCACCAGAACATACATCATTCATAAATATGTAAGGGGGAGTAAGACACGCTCCATGTTTCTCCACAACGACCAATAAAGGACACATCCTATTGGAGGATGCTGAAGCTACATAGGGACACATTAAGAAGCTAGCACCTCCCTGATCCAGGCACTGCTCTGCTCCACTCCGCTTCCCTCTCCTCTGCACTGCACGTGTCTCAGAATAAGGCTGGACCTCAAAGGACTGTGGGATACCACCAGCAGCCGGCACGGGCACGTGTAGGGGATGACATCATGGCTTGAAAGTTTAATGAGATGCGCCAGAAAGCCCTCCATCTGTCTTGGAGACAGGGAGGGGGAGGGAGGGATGGAGGGAGAGAGGGAACAGAGAGAAAGAGAGAGGGAGGCAGGGAGGGATGGAGGGAGGGGAGAGGGAAGAAAACAACCCAGTGCTACTGCTGAATTATAATGCTGAAATCCTAAATCTTAATTTAGACATTGGTGCTCAAGTTGCGAAGCACGTGCCTCCCTGCATAACTCACTCACTCACTGCAGTCTTGGGCACTCCTGGGCAGATTGTTTTCTGGCAAAGTGGCAGACATGAGGTCTGCTCTTGGGTCAGTTTTCTCATCCTGCTTATGATGACGAAATGGAGAATACTGATCCAAGGCCAGCAGGAAGTACTTATTTCGTTTATGTGAAAAAAAACGTATTCGACTATATAGATCATATTCAGTATATCTTGTTTAAGCTGATACATCTTCAA
>CM059288.1:19627716-19630216 GCA_030347295.1 Setipinna tenuifilis | reverse complement strand
CTCTCAGTGTAAAGATCAGGACAATGAAGATACTTGGGAAAGTGTTATCAGCAATTAATTCTACTCAGATTTCTCAAGGCTTTTATGGCTGTGAAATAACTGTACTGCAGTGGAGGACTGGAAGTTCAATTCAGAGGGTGTTGGCAGCCGGTTCTGCAGAGAGGACTGGAGAACTGTAACTGGAAGAGACGATTCTAGACTCTGCTCGAGCCTCTATATCTAACTTACTAGCTTATTAATAGCTAAATGCATAGCTAACTAGCTAATTAATAGCTAAGTACCTAACCTAACTAGCTAATTATTGGGTAAATAATAAGGACCCCAAGTGAGGGTTTAGATTAACCTTCATTTTATCTGCGTAACTGGAAGCATTTAAGTGCTTTGGTCAGTGAGTATAGTCACAGATATTCCAAGACGACCAGATATGCCACTCTGGTGCATTTCCAACGTAAATGCAATGGGCCTTAATAGGGAGTGGCATATCTGGTCGTCTTAGAATATCTGTGGTATAGTCACTCTTTACTAGCACACATGACCTTAGCATTCCCAGTGTTGTGTTTTACTGGGTGAGCTATGAAAAAGTAATGTGTGAGGGAAAGGGGAATTCAGCTCCCTGTGTGGACGACCAGGATATAAATATTCATGAATAACACAAATCGCCCCATGACCCGAGACGAAGGCTTCTTTATGTACTGGGGACCACGCCCCCCCACCCCCCAATCCCCTAGCCTGGCTAAAACCTGCCTAAAGCCTACCTACCCACCTCCACTCTATTATTATTTTCCCTACAGTGGTAGTCTTGGTTTTCTTCCATTGACATGGTTGTCTCAGGCAGCATCTTGCAAGCCAAACAGCAAACAGATGGAGTGTCTATGAGCTACAGTATGATGTTGACTTTGTGTGCTACATATGAATTATAGTAGATAGGCAGGCTTATAGGCAGACTAATTGCATACATCATGAACAGAAAGAAGATGTTTCTCAATACAGCACAGCCAGAGTAGTACGTAGTAGTACAGAGCAGTAGCCAGTGTAGTACAAGGGGCTGGTTTACCAGGCTAGACCTCCTCAATCACTTCCATTAAAAAACTGCATTGCCACCACTGTAGTTTTGAAGGTTGTCAGTCGCTGGGGGGCCCTCTAGTGGTCTGGGGGGAGGGGACAAGCATGTTCCTGTTTTGCCTGTTGGCTAACTGGGCCTCTGATAAATGGGTTTTCCATTCAACATATTTGCATCAGTTACACACACTAGCGGTAATTCGGTTGGACAAAATGTTCCACTTTTGTGTTTTATTGATGGATATTGTATTGGATTTGTAATTGGATTGCAAGCTTTCCCAACTTGGATTCCTAATTTAAATGGTTACAATGGCCATCAAGAAGTTAACTGGAAACCTGTTGTACAATAACAACAACGATGACGAAACACAAGAGCAGGGATGGAGCGCTGTGGGGGGGCTGTGGGGGGGTTGCGGGGGGAGCCATTCAGCTTCCATTTATTATCACAGCAAATTAAGTTTATACAGCACTGATTAAATTACTTACTTCACAATTACTCAGGCTATGCCAATGTTAGAAGAAGAACCGCCCCATAACTGACCTTTGACACTGATTCCACATTCCATTAACTCCAAGGTTATGCTAACTCCATGGCTGATGACTCATTCATGGTGGGGGCAGGTTGGTGTTCTGGAACATTAGCCCCCTGTCAGTATGTCACACGCGACATGCACCAGGGCCAAAGGAGGCTCAGTCACATCCCATACAGCAGAGCTGGGGTCAGATCACAACACTGTCTGCTCGTGGGGTGGGGTGGGGTGGGGTGGGGGTAGGGGGTGAAATGGTGTTGGTGAAGGGGGTGGGGTTGCTATATGTATGTGTGTGTGTGTGTGTGTGTGTGTGTGTGTGTGTGTGTGTATGTGTGTGTGGGGAGGGGAGGACCAGGGTTGGGCTGTCATGTATGTCATGTGGCAAATGTCATGTCTGCTGACTGGGTGGTCAACACTACATAAAAGGAGTCTTCGTCTCGGGTCATGGGGAACATTGTTTATTATTTATGAATATTTATATCCTGATCATCCACACAGGGAGATGAATTCCCCTTTCCCTCACACATTACTTTTTCATAGCTCACCCAGTAAAACACAACACTGGGAATGCTAAGGTCATGTGTGCTAGTAAAGAGCGAATATACTCACTGACCAAAGCACTTAAATGCCTCCAGTCACGTAAATTAAAAATGTAGGTTAATCTGAATCCTCACTTGGGGTGTTATTATTTAACCATTATTTAGCTAGTTAGTTAGGTAATTAGCTATTACTTTGCCAGTTAGCTAGGCATTTAACTGTTAATAAGCTAGTTAGTGAGGTATTTAACATTAATAAGCTAGTTAGTCAGGAATTTAACTTAATTAATTAGCTAGTAGGTTAGATATTTAGCCATTAATTAGTTAGCAAGTTAGGTATGTAGCCATTATTTATCTGGTTAGATAGGTAATTGA
>CM059288.1:19620216-19622716 GCA_030347295.1 Setipinna tenuifilis | reverse complement strand
AAGCAATGTTTACCAAATGATGAACAAAGTGTTAAGCAAGACTTAAGAAATGCAAAATAAATGAATTAGGAAGTAGTTATTTTAAAGTGCTACCACATATTCCTCTGTACAGATTTCTAGGTCAGAATTGCTATCGGGAGAGACCAATGCTATTCCAATGGCAGGATTCCTGTTATTCCAATGAGGAGAAGAGGCCATTGCTGCTAGATGTGCCTGCACATGGGTTGTGTCTACATTCCTCCAGGGTGTGTGTGTGTGTGTGAGGAAACACAGGTGTCTGCACTCCGCATGTATAGATGCCTGCTTGTGTGCCTGTGGAGTATGCATCCATATGCATGAGTGTGTGTGTGTCTGTAGGTGTGTGTATGTACTGGTGCATGTGAGACAAAAGAGTATGTGTGTGTGTGTGTGTGTGTGTGTGTGTGTGTGTGTGCGTGTGTGCGTGTGTGAGTGTGTGCGTGTGTGCGTGTGTGTGTGTGCGCGCGCATGTGCGTGCGTGTGTGTGAGTGAGTGTGCGTGCGTGCGTGCATGTGTGGGTGTGTATGCATGTGTGTGGGTGTGTGTGTGTGTGTGTGTGTGTGTGTGTGTGTGTGTGCGTGTGTATATGTGCACGTGGTCTGCACCGAGGCGATGAAGTCATAGGTCTAAATCTGGAGCACTCAGCAAGGCTATGTGTGTTTCCAGGGGAGTTGCGATTCTCCCCCACTTTACCCCTCCCTCCCTCCCTTCATCCCTCCCTCCCTCTCTCCCTCCCTCTCTCTTTCTCTATCACTTCATCTACCCCCCCTCTCTCTCCCCAGCTCTCCCCGTGTCACTCGCTTTCTGCCCTTTTGTCTCTAGTCCTCGTTTCATCCCCTCCCTTTTACTTGGTTGTTCAAGTTACTCCCTCTCTCCCTCCCTCTCTCTCTCTCTCTCTCTCCCTCTCTCTCTCTATCGCTCTCTCCATCTCTGTCAATCTCCCGTGTGCTGTGATACTGTGATATACGCATTTCACTCCCCATTCGTCTACAGAAGTGAGCAGAAGAGAGACACTGAGGAGATTAGAGAGAAAATAAAGACGAGAGAAAGCGAGGGAGGGATGCGAGAAGGAGACCCCAAAAAAAAACAAAAAAACAAAACAAAAACAAAACAAAAACAACCAAAAAAGAGCAAATAAAACAGTTTTGTGAGGTGCGCTGTATGAGACGCTGAGCGAAGGGAAAACAGAGAGAAAGAGAACGGAGGGGTGGTGGTGGGGGGGGGTGACGATTGGGTGTGAAAAAAAGGGAGGAGAGAGGAGGGAAAAAGGGGGAGGAAAGGGAAAAAAAGAGAACGAGTCGAGCAAGGGAAGAAAGAGAGAGAGAGAGAGAGGGAAAAGGGAGGAGGGGGGTCAAGAGAGAGGGAGAGAGAGAGAGAGAGAGAAAGAGATAGAGGGAGAGGGAGGGAGAGACAGTGAGTGGGGGTGAAAGAGAGAGGGTGACACAAAGGCTGGGAGAGACATTCGGGGAGAGAGAGGGAGGGAGAGAGAAGCAAGCAGTAAAGGAGAGAGAGAAGGAGAGAGAGAGAGGGAGGGAGAAGCAAGCAGTAAAGGAGAACGAGAAAGAGAGAGGGAGGGAGAAGCAAGCAGTAATAGGGATAGAAAAAGAGAGAGAGAGGAAGAGAGAGAGAGAGAATGAAAGCATCTTGACTGGAGTAAGAGGCTGCAGAGGACTCAACCCGTCCGGCTGGAGAGACACGAGGGTGCAACAGACACGGCACACGAGAGAGCGAGAGAACGAGTGAGAGAACGAGAGAGAGAAAGAGAAAGAGAGGAGGGGAATCCGGGGAAGAGCGAAAAGGAAAGAGGGATTCACGGAGAAGGAGGAGAAAAAAGGACAGGAGCAGGAGAAGGACAGCATCATCACAGCGAGAGGGGGGCAAAAAAAGAGAGGGAAAGGGAAAGAGAAAGGGGAAAGGAAACGAGTGAGGACAAGAGAAGAGAAGAGAAGAGAGGAGAAGAGGAGGGGGGGGTGAAAAAGCCCAATCGTGGTTTCCCTCTCTGCTGATCGCCGTGGCGATGGAGCTAATGACCCGGTGAAGAGCGTGGTGCTGAGAGGGGATGTCTGACACCGTGAGTGCCCTTACCTCTCCATCTGTCACTCCCTCTCTCTTTCTTTTTCCTTTCTCTCTCTTTTTCTCTTTTTTCCTTTCTCTTTCACTCTCTCTCTGTCTCATTATTTCAATTTCTCTCTCTCCTTCTTTCTCTTTCTTTATTCCTCTCTATGCTCCCTATCTTTCCTTCTCTCTACTTCTATCTCTCTCTCTTGCTCCCCCTGTCTCATTCTTTCTCTCTCTGGCTCTCTCTCTTTCTTTATTCATCTCAATTCTCTCTCTTTTCTCTTTTTTTTCTCTCCGCTGCTGGTGTTACTTGTCTCTGTTTGCCAACCCCACTCTCCCAGTTTGTCTGTGTTAGTGCCTGTCATCTCCCTCTCTTTCTCTCGCTATACTCTCTCTCTCTCCCCTTGGTGTTTTCATATCCTGT
>CM059288.1:19602716-19605216 GCA_030347295.1 Setipinna tenuifilis | reverse complement strand
TGGAGTGGAAGTGCGTAGGCAGGGTTGTAGCCAGCCTACCCTCAGCCTGCTTCCAACCCTCCCTGCTCTCCGGTGGGTGCCCAGGACTGGCGGTGGGCTCGCTCTCCTGTGGAGCTGGGCACCAATGAATCTTTCATTGCTCTACAGCAGCACTTCCCAAAAGCTTAACGTGGGCGTAGCCCCCCCCCATAAGACAGCCTGTGTTCTACCAAGCACCACCTGCAGCACAGGCAGCTTGCTACAACAATTCATATTTTGTGCACAAATATTTGCTGCATAAACAAAATGTGAACATATATTATGTGGTGGTACCTATGGTAGAGTCTGTTGGATTGTAATGGGGGTAAATTAAATGTTAGATCTTTTTCCATCTTTTTCTTGTTTTTGTTGTACCTGAACGACAACTTTATACTGATGAAAGCCAAGAACGCCTTCACAGATTTGTTTTGTATCCCCTTTGGGTTGATCCAAGTACCCCCAGGGGTATCTGTAGCCCAGTTTGACAAAGACTCCTCTGCAGCACCCGTAACTAATGCAGCTTGATGGGTAAGACATGACATAGGACCTGCAGTGCCTTCACTACTTTTAAAACTGGCAGGAGGAGGAGAGAGAGAGAGAGAGAGAGAGAGAGAGAGAGAGAGATGGAAAGAGGAAGGGAGAAAGAAAGAAAGTAAGAAAGAAAGAAAGAGTGAAAGGAGGATGGAGGATGGGCTCATGACTTAGAGGTGTTGAAGTTAGAGTTCACTGAGCCACACACACAATGTGTGTGTGTGTGTGTGTGTGTGTGTGGGTGGGTGCGCTATTTGTCAAAGACTTGTGGTGTGTTGTACAGTAATGAGTTTTGGCAACTGAGATGGGCTGTGATAATGGAAAGCAAACAGAGCAAAGGTGTGCACTTAGGCAGGAGGGGTGGACGTCCGTGTGTGTGTGTGTGTGTGTGCCTGTGTGTGCCTGTGTGCATGCATGTGTGTGTGTGTGTGTGTGTGTGTGTGTGTGTGTGTGTGTGTGTGTGTGTGTGTGTGTGTGTGAGTGTGAGAGAGATGCTTGCGGTGTGGGATTGCAGAAGTCTGGAGCAGGTGTGCCCTCTCTTCTTCCTCCTCTGGCTTCCCATTTCATCCCTCCTTTCCTTTGTTCATTCTCTTCCCCCCCTCCCTCTCTCTCTCTATTTCTTTCTCTTTCTCCATCCTGTGTGCCCCCCCCCCCCCCCCCCGCCTCTCTCTCCTCCTGCCCCCCCCTCCCCCCCACAGTGTGCCATAAAACGCTCCTCTGCATGTAGGCTCCATTTGCTCTGTAATCATACTTTCATGTTCCCTATTGCCCCCTGACTGCCTGTCAATCCTGACTCTCTTTCTTTCTTTCTTTCTCTCTCTCACTCTGTCTCTGTCTCTCTCTCTCTCTGTCTCTCTCTTTCTCTCTCACTCTCTCTCTCTGTGACTCTGTCTCTCTTTCTCTCTCTGTCTCTGTCTCTCTATGACTTTTTCCTCTTGCTTACTTTCTTTCGCACTCTCTCTCTCATTCTTGCTCTCTGTCCGTCTTTTCAACTCTCCTTCTGTTTTCTTTCCCCTGTTTCTGCTCCTGTCAGATCTCTATGGTCTCTGTGTTTACCATTGCCCCCCATACGCCTGCTGTCAATCTTTTCTCACACTTTCGCTTTCCTCATCTCTCCATCCCTCTCCTCCCCTCTCTCCATCTCTCTTGCATTTTCTGACTTCCCTTTTGTACCCAGTGTTTTCTATTGCCCCCTGTCTAGCTGTCAATCCTCTCCCTCTCCCTCTCCTTCTCTCGGTCTCTCCCGACTACTCATTCTCTTTCTTTCTTTCTTTCTTTCTCTCTCTCATTCTCTCTCTCCCTCTCAAACTCTCTTTCATTCTCTCTCTCCCTCTCAAACTCTCTCTCTCTCTCCCCCTCTCTCTCCCTCCCCGCCCCCTCTCTCTCTCTCTCTCTCTCTCTGTCTCTCTGAGTGTAGCTGCGGGCCTGCTGTGCTCTTTGCGGTGTTGGTGTTTTGAGTCATTGGACGCTGGCACCGTACCGCTCAGCCGCAGGCTGTTGGACACCAAAGGGACTCCAGCCCCACTCTACACCCTCCTCCCTCCTCTACTCCTCCACTCCTCTCCATCCTCTACTCCCCTCTCCTTTTCCCCTACTTTTCTCTCCTCCACCCTCCTTTTCTCTCCTCCATCCTCCACTCCTCTCTATCCTTTTCCTGTCTCCTTTATCCCTCCTTCTCTCCCCTCCACCTTCCTTTTCTTTCCTCCATCCTCCACTCTCCTGCATCCTCCTCTCTCCTCCACTCTCCTTTTCTCTCCTCCACCCTCTTTCTCTCTCCTCCACCCTCCTTTTCTCTCCTCCTCCATCCTCCACTGCCCTCCACCCTCCTCTCTCCTCCATTCTCCACTCACCTCCACTCTCCTCCACCCCCCTCTACCCTCCTTCTCTCTCCTCCATCCTCCAATTCCCTTCCTCCCTCTTTCTCTCTCCTCCATCTGGCTGACTTGCAAGA
>CM059288.1:19585216-19595216 GCA_030347295.1 Setipinna tenuifilis | reverse complement strand
TTTAAAAAAAATCTGACAGTAAAAAAATACTTGTCACATTTGTAACACATTCTCATAATTTTTAGTGATTTTTGTGACACTTTTTCCACTGAATTACTGCCTGCACAGTCTGTTTTGGTGTAGCTTTGATGTCAAATTTGCATTTGGGTCTGAAAGTAAGTAAGTGTGAGTGTGAGGTGTGTTTGTAATGGGATTGCACCATTGCACCATGGGATTGTGTCTCTGATGGGGATGTGTGTGCTGTGTGCTGCTCCTCTCCTCTCCAGATTATGGCTGAAAGGAAGAATGGCAAAGCTGTAGCTGGCAGCTCCTCCAATTCCAGCACTGATGTTCCCCTCCAAGGTAGGAAAACACCAGATCTTTCTCTCTCACACACACACTCTCTCTCTCTCTCTCTCTCTCTACCTCTCTCTCTCATTCTGTTTTCGTCCCTCTCTCTTTCTGTCTGGAATTTTCTCTACTTCGCAAGTGTATTATCACACAGACTTTCCACATATACACATGTGCATTAACACACACACACGCCCATACACAAGCATGCCCATACACAAACACATGCACACACACATGCACAAACACACAGGCACATGCACACAGGTACACACTCATGAAGAGACACACACACACACAAACGCACACGCACACGCACACGCACACGCACGCGCACGCGCACGCACACGCGCACGCACACACGCACACACGCGCACACGCGCACACACACACACACACACCTGCACACTCTAATCCCAAATCCAACAGTGTCCTAAACCATCTCCCAGCCCTAGTGGCTGTCGAGGCTGTCTGCAGCCATGTTTTATTATTTCCAGTAACACTCGCGCCCCTCCCAACCCCCACAACCCCCCCACCACACTCCACTCCACCCCTCCCCACCACACCCTGCCTTCTCCTCGCCACTCCTTCCCACACTCGATGGTCATGATTCGGACACACATTTGCATGGAATCAGCAGGGCCCCTGGAGAAAGAGAGAGAGAGACAGAGAGAGAGAAAGAGAGAGAGAGAGTGCAGGCAGAGTTGTGCGGGGCTGCGGTATCTGCACACATACATAAATAAACACGCCGGACTCCTTTGTTATCTCGCACTGCAGAAGAGTCGAGTCGAGCGCGTACGCCTGCTGCCTCAGACTGCTGACCTCAGCACAGTTTTTTATGTCTTTATTACTTCTTCATCGCGTTCCGATTCATCGCCTGTTTGCGCGACTCCTTTGCCCCCCCCCTCCAAAATTCCCCCCAAAACTATAAATTCGTTTTTTTTTGGCTGCGTTTTTTGTTGACATTGTTGTGGTATGTTTTTATGGGTATTGTGTTTGTTTTATCTCCTCCTTTCTTTCTTTCTCTCCCTTTCTCTCTCTCTCTCGTTATCATCTTTGATAATTGGAGGCACGGGGCGTTTTTTTTTTTTTTTTTTGCTGAGTCGAGCAGACGGCAGGAGAAAGTGTAGATTGGGGGGGTTGGTGGGCCGATGGGGGTATGGGGGGGGGGGGGGGGATTGGGGGGAAAAGAGAGAGAGGAATAGTACTAGCATTTAGCACACAAGCACGACCAACCTCATTAAAAGCCAATTAAGACAGCTTTACTGTGCCTGGGCCGCCTGGCCCAACCGCCACCCCCTGCCGGGGGATCAAAGGAATTATGGGAAATGGAAAGAAAGGAAGAAAAAAAAAAAAAGGCAAAGCTCCATCGACCCCACTGTATGGGCCTTCGCCAGGCGCTATCATTCTCTCTCTCTCTCTCTCTCTCCTCGAGAAGCCACTCGTTTAATCCAGCACTTTCATTCCTTCTTTCCTTCCCTCCGGCAGTGTGTGTGTGTGTGTGTGTGTGTGGGCGTGTGTGTTATGGTACAGGCCTTTTAAGGATTTCTGAAAGAATGTTACACACAAATGCACACATACACAGACACACACACACACACACACACACACACACACACACACACACACATTTTTAAAGACAACACACACGTTCTCACACCCGTGCACACAAAGCACTTTTGCTCGCCCCTGCAGACATTTATCAAACAGCTGTTTTTCTTTGTTTTTCCCCGAAGTCAAGTGGAGGGCCTGTGTTATATAAGATATAAACTTCTACTGAGCATCTGGCTGTTGCTTTAGGCTTACCAAGCAACTCTTCAGAATTTAAAAGTGTGTGTGTGTGATTATGTGTGTGTGTGTGTGTGTGTGTGTGTGTGTGTGTGTGTGTGTGTGTGCGTGCGTGCGTGCGTGCGTGTGCATAATTGTAAGTTTGTGTCTGTGTGTGTGTGTCTGTAATTGTGTGTGTGTGTGTGTGTGTGTGTGTGTGAAATGCAAGTGGTGGTGGACATCCTTCACGAGTGAGCTGTGTTTTCTGATGTTTCTGTTCTCTCAGTAGAGTTCCCCACACCAAAGACAGAGCTGGAACAGCAGTTCCATGTGCTCTACCTGGGCACAACGTCCGTCATCCGCCCCATAGGTAAGGAACACACACACACACACGCACACACACACACACACACACACACACACACACACACACACACACACACATACACACACACACACGCACACGCACACACACACACGCACACTCTCACACATTCAATAAAACACACATATCGTCAAACAGCTACACAACACACATCATGCCTTAATTGCCTTAAATGAAACACATACTTGGAGAAACAGAAGTACAGAGACACAAACAGACAGACAAACAGAGGGAGGGAGTAAGGGAGAAAGAGAGAGAGAGAGAGGCAGAGGGAAGGGAACAGACTTAAGAAAGTGAGCTCTCTCACCATATAATAGCAGATATGGACACTCCAGGTTCAGAAAGTAAAAGTCCTGCCACATATTTGTTCCAGCCAATTTACTGAATCAGCTGAGCCTAATTATCACAACTCTGTTACCAGGTAGATGAGGTAATGAGGTAATAATTAGTCTAATTATATGTGTTAACAGCACAGGTGAAAGGAATGCACAACAGGACTTTTTTATTTTTACTCAAGCTACTTTGGCCACCTTGTGCAGTACGTTACTAAGGGAGCTGCTAAACAGCGTGGCCTCTGTGAAAGAATATACTGTAGTGTAGCTGTGCTTCATCCTCAGCCCTTGTTAATAGTGATGGTGGTCTTTGAAGAACACCCTCCTCCACACACACCACACACACACGCCACCACCACACACACACATTTAGTTCGTACACACACACACACACACAAACACCGCACACCAATGCAGTATTTCACAGCAACTTTAATGCCTGCTCGTAAATCCTCAATATGAAATCCAGCACTGCCAGCAATGTGATTCTCAGTCGCCTTTTTTTCCCTCCCTCCCTCTCTTTCTCACTCTCTCCTTCACTCTCTTCCCCCAACTGTCTATCTCTCTTCTCCTCCCTCACTCTTTCTCCCTCTTCCTCACTCTCTTCTCCCCTCTCTCTCTTCTTCTCCCTCGTTCTTTCTCTCTCTTTCTCCCACTCTCTCTCCCTTACTCTCTCCCCCCCCCAACTCTCTATCTCTCTTCTCCTCCCTTGCTTTCCTATCTTTCCCTCTCTCTCCTTCTCTCTCTCTCTCTTTCTCTGCCATCCCACTCCTGCTCAGGTATGGACATGATTAACGGCGCCATAGAGACCCTGCTCTCCTCCACCGGCAAGGAGGACTGGACGCCCGTCATCCTGAACGTGGAGGACGCTACCGTGAGCGTCATCAAAGAGAAGGTAAGTAAGAGTGCTCACTCACTCACTCACTCACTCCCTCGCTAGCTCACTCCCTTGCTCCATAACTCGCGTGCCCGCCTTTCATCTACACCCCCACCCACCCCCACCCCTCACACACCCCATCCTCAAAAGGAGTCACACTTCAAACGGCACGCATATCCTCCATGCGCTCCTGGTCAGCAACTAATAGACAGGAGGGAAGTCGCCTTAGAAGGGAAAAAAGACAGCATGGACAACAAAAAGTGGGCCACGCTCAAAGTGTAAAGATGGCAGCAGCCTATGGAATGTGTAGGATCTGATGCCTATAAGATCTTAAGGATAGTAGTTACTTACTTTCTTAGTCAGTTGTGGGTCTGTATGTGTACTGCTTTGTGTTTTGAAGTACAGTAAGGAGTACTGCTCACACGACATCAAAAACAAACTTCACAAGTTCAGAAGATGTTAAATTGGGATCAAATCTGTGAATGAAGCACTGTGCTAATTAGAATTAGCTGGTTTTGTGAATAGCTAGAAAAAAATGATTAAAACCAGATTTCCCACCTCTGGATAAGGATACCTTTTTACCTCATCTAGTTGGGATGACTAACGAGGTTTAATTGCCTTTGAAATAGTAAAGCGAATGTTAGAGAGAGAATGTTGGTTTGAAGTTGTGGTGGCTGCTCTGTATCTGTCTAGGTGGCTTTGTATATTTGAAGATTTATATTTGCTATTATATTTGCTGCTTTTATCTACTGTTTTCTACTCTGTTTTCTGTGCAACAATATCTCTCTGTAGACATACTGGCAATTAAGACTTCTAGCGTAAACAAGTCTATTATCGCACGGGTGGTGAAACATCTCAATGTGAAATCAATATTAAATAAACAGAATAAGTTCACTTTGAGGGAACTGAATTTGTCTACTTTCATGTGGATAATTTTTCTTTTCACCGGTTAAAGTCTCTATTTAAGTGGAACAGCAAAAGAAATGGCTGATAATGGGCACTATGCTGATAATACTACTGTATCTATGTTTACCCTCAACTGTCCGCCTCTTTGACCCGACAGGAAGAGGACGAGGAGGTCATCGTGGAGTGCCGCGTGCGTTTCCTGTCCTTCATGGGCGTGGGGCGGGACGTGCACTCCTTCGCCTTCATCATGGACACGGGCAACCAGCACTTCCAGTGCCACGTGTTCTGGTGTGAGCCCAACGCCGCCTGCGTGTCCGAGGCCGTCCAGTCAGCCTGCGTGGTGAGTGGGGACAGTGGCGGTTCTAGAGTGTTTTACTCCCCGGGCAAGACCACCTCTCAGCACGCCCCACCCACCCCCCATCGTTTTTTTTTCGCTCGTGGCGCCCCCCACGTGCCTAAAACCGCTACTGAGTGGGGGTCACATAACTTCTACACAGCTAAAATTTCTCAGAGTTCATTTTTCCAGTGTTCAGCAAAAGTGTTAATTTAAGAGTGTAAGTGTAACATTAAGAGTTGAAATACACTATAGAATTTGCTGTGTAGTGTGTTGGGGTTTGTAAGACATGGTGGTACAGAGGCAGTCTCTTGCAAAGACAGTATCAGTCTATCTGGTAACTATAGGAACAGCCTTATATGGTTTGTGTTAGAGTGCAACGCACACCATATAAGGCTGTTACCATAGTTACCAGATGTTTATGGAGCATGACTGATGACTGTTCTAGAGACCGTTGTCTTTGTACCGCCATGTTGTGGTCACAGTAATCTTATCAGATCAGTTCCTTAGTGGTATGTTGGATCATATTTCATTATATCTATACTAAATATACTCTATGTAATTTTAGTGCACAAATTTGCCTTAGAGGCTCAAAACGAACGTAGTCACATTTGCTTGTATTATTATTGTTATATCTGCACAGGTGTTTCAAGCAATACACTGATATTTGCACCCACATTTGAAAATATAAATAAAACTGATATTAATAATATTTTATATATAAATGAATAATTTTGCATGTCACACAGAATGTGTTGCCATTGTACTGACCAAACCCACCTTCGTCCATCTTCACCCCCTACGCCCCACCCCACCCCTCACTTTTGCCTTCTCTTCCTCTTCTCTCCTCTGCAGCTGCGCTATCAGAAGTGTCTGGTGGCTCGCTCGCCCTCCCAGAGGGGGGACTGCTCGCCTCCTCCCCCCGGCTCTGTCACCCGCCGGGTCACCACCAGCGTGAAGCGCGGCGTCCAGTCCCTCATAGACACTCTCAAACAGAAGAAGCCCAGCCCAGAGCTGCCCCACCAATGACGGGACAGAGGGACAGGGGACAGGGGACAGGGGGGCAGTGCAACAGGTGGCCCCTGACCCAGCCCCCACTCCCACTCCCACTTCTGCTCCACCCACACACAAAATGCTTGGGTGGGATGGGGTACAGGAGGGGGGAAGATGAGAGAAGGACTCGTACACACGTTTAAAACAAAAAAAACTATTAAATGTATATAATTCAACTTACAAACAACTGTGCAGCTTGAGAGAGAAAAAAAAGCGAGAGACAGCAACTACCCAACGCAAGACATGAGAGATAAGTGGATAAAAAAAGAACAAGCTGCCACGCAGTGCCGTGACTCCACAGCCTTTCACCTTTGACCTTTGACCTTTTTGCGTTGTCAGCTGAGTGGCCTGAAGCATGCCCCCCGTGACTGTCACGCTCCACGAGCCCAGACGCCCGTCCTCACCCCACAGCAACAAAATCAACACAAGACAAAATAAATAAATAAATGAATAAAATAAGGGCCACACGAGGAAGTTTATGGAACAATGGACTTGCAGACCAACCAGAACTTCTTCTTCTTACCAGCGGCAAAGTCAAAGTCACTCTCCACATTGTCTGTCCTGTGGGCATTTCCTTCTTTTTTTCTTTCGTTTTTTTCTTTTGTTCTTTGCATAGCTGAGCTGCTGGGATTTGTGTGTGTATTCCTGAGACACCCAGACCCAGGGTCAACGCTGCAGTTTGCCCTCATTTTCCTGTGCCACGCTGTGTGTACATCATTGCAGTCAGGACAGCACCTCTGTGTTCAGATATATCTACATATATATATGTGTATGTGTGTGTGTGTGTGTGTGTGTGTGTGTGTGTGTGTGTGTGTGTGTGTGCTTGACTGTATTAACACTGTCACCGGGGAATGAAACATGCTGAAACTGAAAAAGCCATAGTGTCCAAGGGCGATGGACTGGGCATTTCAAAGCATCCAGAAGACACATGTGAGCTACTGTATACATTGGCATTCACGCCACGCCACGCTGACTAGAAATGACTGACTAATGCGCTGTAGAGAGAAACAAACACCAACCATAATGATTGTGTCACATTTGCAACCTGTTGGGATGGAAGCACCAAGTCTATTCACAGCACTGTTATTCAGCTTGGACTTTACGGATTCATGCATTCAACTATGAATATGAATTATGAATATATGTGGACATCTGAGAGCTGAGGAAGCATAGATATGCGTGTGTGTGTGTGTGTGTGTGTGTGTGTGTGTGTGTGTGTGTGTGTGTGTGTGTGTGTGTGTGTGTGTGTGTGTATAAAGATCAAAGGTGTGTGCATTTGTCACGATCCTCTGCCACCACCATGTCACACATGCATAGGCACCCAAACATACAGTACAGTACACGCACTCTCTAACCTGGTTGTTTATGGGTTATGGGGGGCACTACCCCCTCCCCACTCCAGTTCTTGTGAGATTAACCTCACTCACCAATCCAGAGTACGTCCCATCCCTCTTTGCAGTGTCTCTTCAGCACCTTTTAATCCTCCTCCTCATGCATTACGTGGAAAAACAAAAAAAAAAGAATGTGATTTCTACAACCAAACTAATCTCAACTTATTCACAAACTGAACCAGCTGGTGGAAACAAAAAAAAGAGGAAAAAAAAGACATTTCTTCTGTTATGGCTCATTTTTACACCATAGTAATGTAATCCATTGTGAGAATAAAGGCATTTAAAGACAATTATGTCTCAAAGATTTAATTATGCTTTGATGATGAAAATGAAAATGTTAGATTATGGCATATGTATTTGTGACAGTGTTTAATTAAGGATAAACTAATGTCAGGCAGTTTTTCTTCATAACCCACAGGAATAAAATGAGACGTGCAGACAAAGTCAACATGAAGACGAACTCAACGTTCATTTGGCCATTAGAAAAGACAAAAGGCTGTAGACAGAAAAGCATTTTATATTATCGACTTAAATTGGCAGCTAAATATATCCTCTGAAAAAGAAAAAGAAAAAAAACATCAATCTGTTCTAAATTATACTGCATGTCTGGTAATGGTTTTGCTTACAAAATCGACTGGCATGGTCCTCAAATGTCCATGTTTTATCTCTGTAGCTTTGCATGTGTGCACTGGTCAGAGTGGGGTGTTTTTTTTCTTTTTTTTGTCCTCATTACTATGTGCATGTGTTTGTCTGTATGTGTGCATAAGAGTGTGAAATTGAATCAGTGCCACAAAGGTACATGCATACATGTTACCGTGTGTGTGTGTCTGTGTGTGTGTGTGTGTGTGTGTGTGTGTGTGTGTGTGTGTGTGTGTGTGTGCATGAATGCGTCATGTGCATTCATATGTATGTGCATATCCAGTCAAAAGCAAATGTAGATGTGTGTGTGTATGATGTACATGTGGGTTGACATGTATGTGAATATCCAATCAAAGCAAAATTTAGGTGTGTGTGTTTTGTGTGTGTGTGTGTGTGTGTGTGTGTGTGTGCGTGTGCGTGTCTTTGTGACCCATGTGCATGTGTGTTTGTACCAAAGCCAAATGCGTGTGTGTGTGTGTGTGTGTGTGTGTGTGTGTGTGTGTGTTTGCATGTGTATGTTATGCATATGTGTTCCCCCCTCCCAGAGGAGGTCTCAGAGCCAGGGCCGGGGGTGGATGCACATGCCGTGGATGCTGCCGCTGGAGCGTGAGGCTGGGATGGAGGGCTGGCTGGGCTGGCTCCCCTTCCAGTGCAGGAAGGACAGGGCCGGATTGGAGCGCACCGGCGGCAGGTTGTGGCCCTTGCTGGGCAGGGCGTGGGAGGACCCAACAGGGGGTGGGGGTGGCAGGCTGGCCGGGAAAATGGCCGAGGGCATCAGCAGCGCCATGGGCCTCAGCAGCTCCTGCCGACCCTTGAGCAGGGCAGTGGTGGGGGATGGGGATGGGACTGGGGCTGGGGATGAGACTCGGCCTAAGGCTGGAGCACTGGCTGATGCAGGGGCTGGGGCGGTGGAGGGAGCCTTAGGGGGCTGGGTGGGGTGGGCTGCTGTGGGGACGTTAGTGTTGGAGGTGGGGGTGGTGCTGGAGAAGGGAGCGCTGCTTCTGGTGCGGCTCAGGAGTTTGCGAGGGAGGCCGGACCCCCCAGAGCCCCTGTTAGCTGGAACACTCTTACTCTGCTGCTGCTGCTGCTGGGCTGAGGGCTTGGTTTTACCTAGCAGAGAGGGAGACAGAGAGACATATTTAAACATCTAGCATTCTCTTCACACTTCACACCGCTCACAAAAAGTTAGGCATATTTGGCTTTCGAGTGAAATTTATGGAAAATGACAAAAGTTCACATTACAGTGGTATTATATGCTTTTTAAATTTATTACGCTTCTACTTAAATGCCCTACTTTTAATAATATAACACCACTGTAGTGTGAACGTTTGTGTCATTTTCCATAAATTTCACTCAAAAAGCCAAATATCCCTAACTTTTTGTGAGTAGTATGTATTTTTCAATCAGCAGTTCAATACAAGCATTAATGCAGCTCAACAGCCAGTGAAATTGCCCAGCTCTCTTGACTGCTCTCAACTAACAGTCACTGAATGGGAAAGCATTTGGCTTTTGTTACCAATGTACAAAACGGCATACGTACAGTACAACAAAGTTTTTTGTAAAGTTTTTGTCAAGTTTTTGCCACAGCCTGGACCTCTAAAGGAATGATTTGCTGATCTTGACAAAAAAAAAGTGTAATGCAAATGAATCTCAGGCATTCCCTTCAGATACCATTTTTCATCCTGTCTTCATTTGCGCAGATGCTCCACAGAATGAGAACTGACAAACTAAGATCCTATTTACATGAGTTAATGGTCTAGTAAGATGGCCGTTTCAACTTTGTCCCATCCTTCCCCTTTCCCTTGAATGCACTGATCTTCACACACACACACACACACACACACACACGCACACACACCAGCATCCTTTTTAACACAGACTTTAAAAGTACACATCACATCATCTTCCAGTTTTATTTTGCCTCAGGCACCGATCTTTCTTAAGAAAGGGCTCTTGGAAAGACTCAATGTCACCAAGTCATTACAA
>CM059288.1:19575216-19577716 GCA_030347295.1 Setipinna tenuifilis | reverse complement strand
ACTTTCCCTCTCTCTGTCTCTCATCTCGTGCACCTCCAAACCCACCAGCCAACCTGTCATCCAAAATCAGCATCAGCATTTCCGTCATAGCATTGTCAGGCCCTGCACAACATCTCTTTATCTTCCGTTTTCTTCTCCTCTCTCTCTCTCTCTTTCTTCCATCACCTCTACTCTTATCTCCTCTCCTGTTCCCATCCTTTTCCATGCTGTCCTGACGTAGCTCAATCAACTTGTTCGTCTTGACAAGCACTCCAACGCTGTGCTGTTCTGTTCTGTTCTGTTGTGTGCTGTGCTGTTTTTCTTTTATTCGGTGCGTTGTATGACACCAGTGAGATTGAGAGTAAGAGGGAGAGGGAGCTCACATCCGAAAAATAATCGCACAGGTGCCACACAAAAGTATCACACCAGCAAACAGAAAAGGCTAAACCAGCCTAAAACAATGAAGCCCAAACTGAACAGTCCAAAGTTGCAATACCTGGCTACACAAGCGAGCAACTCCCTATAGACGCCCATTTTAAAAAGTCTATTTTCACAACAAAAATAAACCTACTTACAGCCTGGTTAAAAAAAAAATGATTTTGCTGTGTTTCTGTAGTTTTCTTGGCCCATTATAACTCTGAGGGAGGATGAATAGTGTTTTGGAATCCATTAGTTTAATCCCCAGATAATTTACATTGGCATGAATAGAATGAATTGGCAAAGATGGCTGCGCCTGGAACCTAAAAATGTATGCCTTTAGTCTCAGTCTGTGAAAAAGTTTATGTGTGACATCACTGAAACTACCAATAGGGACAGTAACTTGAAAAATGCCCATTTTTCCCCATAAGGTCTGCACACATATTAATTACACACTAGAGCATATACATTGCATATATATGTGCAGACATTTTCTGGGTAACACTTTATTTTACTGTCCCTGGTACACTGCATCTACATCATGAAGTACAGTGTAACAAAGTTTGCTACAACATTATGTAACATTATATGCTTACACTGTACCACAGGGTTAGGGTAAGTGTTATTATTATTATTATTATTATTATTCCATGTTGTATTACATGTAGATACACCAAAAAAAAGGAACCGTTAAAATAAAGTGTTTCCCCTTTTTGTGTTTTCTGCGTTGTAAGACACGGTCACACACAATAAGTCTGGAAGACAGTGGAGGGAGGCTCACACACTCACTGATGCAGCAGCAGCAGCAGCAGTGCTGGCGAGAGAAACACACACACACACTGAGCTCTGTACCATGCGTGGAGCTGCTCGCCATGCTGCGGCGCTTATCTGGGCCAAACGCAAGCGGAGGAGGGAGGAGTGGAGGGAGTTAGGGAGGGAGGATGGAGGAGGGATTCCACGGCTCACGGGCCAAAAAGGATTAGACGGTGGATATACCTACCTCTAACAACACATCGGGAAGAAAGGGAGGAGAACAAAAAAAAGGGAGGGGAGGTGGGAGTGAAAAAGAGAGAGAAAACGAGAGTAAGAGAGAGAGAGAGAGGGAGGGAGAGAGGGGAAGAAAGAGAGGTAGCAGAGGGACATACACAAAGTGAAGAAAAGGGGAGAGCAGGCAGGAGAGACAGAGAGGGAGTTGGAGATAAAGGGATATAGTGATAGATAGAAAGATAGAAGGAGGGTAGTTACACACACAAAGAAATTTCTAAGAAAAGAAATGGGGGCATGACAGAGGTGATGTAAAGAAGGAGTGATACAGAGAGAGGAGGGAGAGGAGGGAGAGGAGGGAGGTGGGGTAGAAATGTAAAGAAGGAGGGATATAGAGAGAGGGGAGAGGAGGGAGGTGGGGTAGAAATACAAAGGAATGCATAAGAATGGGAAAACCTGCATAAGACAGAGAATGAAAGAGCAGTGAGGGAGACAGAGAGAGAGGGGAGAGAGGGAGAGAGAGGGAGAGAATAAAAGTAGAGAGGGAGAGAGAGAGAAGGAGAGATAGAGTGAAAGAGACAGAGAGAGGGAGAGAGAGAGAAAAAGAAATAGAGAGGGGAGAGAGACAGAGGGAGAGAATAAAAACTAGAGGGAGAGAGAGAAGAAGAGAGGGGGGAGAGACAGAGAGTGAGAGAGAGAGAGGAAAAGCATACAAAGTAGAGAGGGAGAGAGAGAAAGAGAGAGAGAAAAAAACTAGAGAGAGAGAAAGAGAAAGAGAAAGAGAGAGGGGAGAGAGACAGAGATTGAGAGAGGGAGAGAAAAAGCATAAAAAAAGTAGAGAGGTAGGGAAAGAGAGAAAAAGAGAGAGAATGAAAAGAGGGAGCGAGAGAGGATAAAGACAGCTGGAGACCCTCAGAGAACAGGACCCAAGGGAGAGTCTGGTAGCGGCGCGCTTTGAACACGGGCCGGCTGTGGGAACGGCAAACAGTAAACACAAACAGCCATCTTTCATCCTCGCCATCCTTTCTTCCACAACAAACCGTCTCTCTCCCACGCCCAAACACAAACACACACCCCCGCACACACATACACATACACACACACTAACTTGCACACAAAC
>CM059288.1:19567716-19570216 GCA_030347295.1 Setipinna tenuifilis | reverse complement strand
CCACACAAGCACACACACACGAAAAGATTTACTAACTGAGGTGAACAACTTTTCCGATATCACTTTTTCTCAACACCTGAGAAAAAACATTAGGAGGATAACAAGACTGGCTGTTAGTGCCGTTCTTTACAACTCTACGGCCGCATCCATCACAGTATTGAGTGCTGAGGACAAGCAGTTTGAGGAGAACCAACTTTGGGCCGGATTAATTCGTGTGGAGTCCTGTGAAAAATTGGGCCGAGGACGTCGAGAGGCATCCCACACACACACACAAACAGAAACACACAAACACACACACACACACACACACACACACACAGACACACAGACACAGACACAGACACACACGCACACACACACACAAACAAACAAACAAACAAACACACACACACACACTCACACACACACACACACACACACACACACACACACACACACACACACACACACAAACACACACACACACACGCACACACACACCCAAACGTCCGGCATCCTAGGTGGACCTGAGGTCCAGGCATCACATGGGAAAGGTGCTTACAAGGGCTAGTGCTAATGAGCATCAGCTTAACATGGCGGCAAGGTAAACACCTGCCCATAATGATCTCCGTGATGTGGGAGAATGTGCCGACGAGCACCCAGAGCAAGAGTGGTTGATGGTGGGGGCTGGTCGGGGGGGTTGGTGGGGGGGGGAGGGTGGGCGCAAGAGACGCAAAGAGAGACGGACAGACGGATGGCGTCAGCAAAAAGTCTGTGGGTCGACGGAAGAATTAATACACGCGGACGCAAATGAACATGCGCGTACACACTTTTTATCTCTCTCTCTTTTTCTCTCTCTCTGTCTTTTTCTTTCTCTCTCGCTCTCTTTCTCACACTTTCGCAGGCTCTCCCGGCTACTCGAGGGGCGTTCCCTCCTGTCCATCGACTGGGGGCCAGGATCGATGCCCACCTGCCGTTAATTAACAGGACGTACTGAGGATATGCAGAGCTGCGGTGTGTGTGTGTGTGTGTGTGTTTATGTGTGTGTGTGTATGTGTGTGTGTGTATGTGTATGTATGTGTGTGTGTGTGTGTGTGTGTGTGTGTGTGTGTGTGTGTGTGTGTGTGTGTGTGTTTATGTGTGTGTGTGTGTGTGTTTATGTGTTTATGTGTGTGTGTGTGTTTATGTTTATGTGTGTGTGTGTGTGTGTGTGTATGTGTGTATGTGTGTATGTGTGTATATGTGTGTGTGTGTCTGTGAAGGGCTAGGGAACGCTGTGCTCTCGGGTGCACAGAGGGGTTTTTGGCGTCTACACGCTCGATATGTGCCTGATTAACACACCATAAGAGAGCTACCTCTGCTCTGTTCTGCATACCATCAGATAAGCAACTGTTTTTCTTTTCCTATTTTTTTTTGTTTCACTTTGTTTTAGTTTTTGTTTGTTTGTTTCTGGGTTTCACAATGAAATGCAAAGAAAAATACTCCCACACAGTTAAAAATCCTACCTTTTTTGTTTGTTTTTTGTTGTGTGGCAAACATTGTTTTGTTTTTTTTACTATTGCTGGTCTTCCTTAGATTCACTACTGACACGGGGGATTTGCAAGATATCACACCTTAACTAGCTTTTCAACAGCTGTGGGAACAAACACGCAAACCAGGCTCATCCCACGAAGATGAAACATCAAAAAACACACACCGTGTTAGTTTTTGCTTATTAACAGCAGTGCTTGTATCTGATTCGCATGCATGTTTAACCTCCAAAGTCTGCCTTTTGTCCAGCATCAAAAGGAAAGAATGGGAAACATCAGCACTGCGCCAAAGGTTTATCAATATTTCAAAGGCATGAAAGACTGAACAAAGAGCAGATTGGGTAACGTGTCCTTCAAGTTCCGCCTTCTTTGATCTCACGCATGATGCCATAACGGAGAACATTTTAGACGGTCTGTGATCACACACTTTGTGTGTGCGCGTGCATGTGTGTGAGTGTGTGTGTTCATCAGTGAAACCTACACATATAGGGCACAAATATTCCACACTAGGGTTAGGGTTAGGGATGGGTTTGGTGTAAGCACAGTTTAGCATTCTTTAGTTATATTATAATGGGAGTCAATGGGAGTACCCCATAAGAATAGAAATGAAAGGTTGTCTGTGTGTGTGTGTGTGTGTGTGTGTGTGTGTGCGTGTGTGTGTGTGTGTGTTTTAAAAGGAAATAAAAAAACTTACATCGCAGGGCGTGTTTCAGGTCCTTATGCTGGCGGGCCACAAGAGCGTCCAGCTTGTCTTGGGCTATGGAACCCTGGGAAAGATCTTGGAGGAGTCCTGTGTCTAAAACACAAAACAAGAAAAAAACTCGGTAACACTTTATTTAAAGGTATCTACATTGTATAAGAGTGACATGACCATGTTATAAATATGACACAAGACTTAACAGAAATAAAGCTAGAACACTTTTTTTAATAGCCTCATAGAAGTTTCAGGCTATGACATGCTCATGTCACTCTTATGTAGACACCTTTAAATA
>CM059288.1:19535216-19562716 GCA_030347295.1 Setipinna tenuifilis | reverse complement strand
ATAGAGATGATTAAGTTAGAAAGTGGTTCTGAATGCCTAATTGAATTGAGCCTGATAATCAAATACATCGAGGTTTGCTCTGCATGGCGATGAGTGAGTTTTCGCAGGAAACCAGGCAGGCAGGCAGGCAGTTGAGTCGTTGAGTGAATATCGCCAAGGACTACAGACTGAAACGGCTTCCTATATAATCTTGCTTCTTGTCACACGCCATTCATGCCTCGACTTGCTTTTTAATGCGCTGTTGTCGTTCAAAGTGACACATTTCATTTGCAATCAATGCAGCACGAGGCAAGTTCATTCTCAAGGCTGCTCCCCCCCCCCCCACCACACCCCCCGTCTGAAACCCAAGGCACGGCGCTCGTGTCAGGGCCAATGGCTCCTCCGTCACAGAGCCAGGCGTCAGGGGGACCTCTGGGTCGACATTGGCCTTGATGTGTTTTCAATTAGGGGGTGCCGCTATTGTAGCTCTCCTCATATACTATTCATGTGTATTTTGTTCACTGTGTCTGTTCAGAAGAAGCTGCCAATACTATACATCCATTCCTCCTGAGATGTTTGACGTGAGGAGGGAAATATTGGATGAGACAATGTTTTCGAGATCCCATGCTTCCTAACATCTTTTCTCTCCACATAATAAGTTGACAAACAAATCAATATTTCAACACAAACAAGCTGTCTAAACAGCTAAGAAAAAGGGGGCCAAATGATAACTTTTCCAAGGAAAAGTTGTGTCTCGGGGGGGAAAAAAAGGGAAAAATTGTAGTTTTACAAAGATTGGAAAAGCGCTTCAAATTAATGTTGTATTGGCTTAGGGGGGTTTGGCAAGAACCTGATTAACTGTCTCATCAGCAGAGACAAAGCGTATGACAACTGCATACTAACTAACCGCACTGGGGCCAACGGGCCTGAGTTTTTATACTGGTACCTGCAGGATGAGCTTGTACTGGCTCAGGAGCTTGGTCCGGTAGAGCTCGGCCTTCTGCTGCGGGGGGAACACCAGCAGGTCCTGGCAGTGTGCGTCCTGACAGAAGGTCTGTCCCTCCAGCTGCCTGGGACACTTCACCTGCGTAAAGCCCTCCCTCTTCAGCATGTCCAGCACCTCCTGCAGGCTGAGGACAGAGGAGAGAGGAGAGGGGAGAGGAGAGAAGAGAGGAGAGAGTGAGGACAGAGAGGAGAGAGGAGAGAGGAGAGAGGGGAGAGGAGAGGAGAGGAGAAAGGAGAGAGGAGAGAGGAGAGAGGGGAGAGGAGAGGAGAGAGTAGTGGGAGGAGGTGAGTGTACGCAAGATGCTCCTCAAGGGAGTGCATGCAGGTGTGTGTGTGTGTGTGTGTGTGTGTGTGTGTGTGTGTGTGTGTGTGTGTGTGTGTGTGTGTGTGTGTGTGTCTGTGCATGTTAGTATGGGGGTGCCTTTTGTGGTTTCTCACAATAATCAATCCACACCATCTCAGCATTTCTTTCTTCCAAGGTTTTCCGCCCGTTTCAATGGCACCCTGGAGGACTGACCTGATTTGCCAGGCCTCAGCTTAAACCGCTCCCCCCCCGCCCCCCCTTCCCCCGCTCCGACGTGATGGAGAGACTGATAGCTACGTGACCACTGACAGCTGGAGCTCTGGGACGTTTTTTTTTTTATTATTATTTTATTTTTGGACTACAAAGACACCCTTTATGCTCCGGCTGTAAAAACGTCACCATAAGTCAGAAGACAAGTGCTGCACAGGTGGAATATCATAACAAAAAGAGAAAAATATAAAAATAATAATAAAAGAAATGGGAGCCCCTTCTGCCATACATGAGTGTCTCACATAAACGAATAAGAAAAGACGTTTAATATGAGATCCAGATATGGCAGGTGATTAAGGAGGATGTGACCAGGGTGAAGCACATCAGCCAAGTCAGCAGTTCTCACTACGGGAACCATCATGAAAAGACCGCGAGGGACTCTGCATTCTTCCGACCGTAAGCTTTTTTTACGAGACCCGTGTCATGTCATAATGACTTTACGGTGTGAAATGTATGGCACACACACAGGGTATATAACTAAAGTGGTCTTTTATAATCTGTTTTGCAGGACATCCCCATTGAGTACATTATTTTTATTTGAAAAAGAAGGAGAATTTATGGCTGCCTGAAGTCATGGTTTTCTGAGGGCCAGGGTTTCAAGTAGCAACCCCGTATGTGGTCTAGAGAATATGTTACAAAAGCAGGTCTGGGATCTGTTTTGTAATACTACTGTATGTGCCGTTAACTTTCACTGCAAGCCTGGCAGGGGGTCCTGGCAGACTGATCCCAGATCAGATGTTTGAGGGAGAAAGGCAAAAAAAGACATGGTTAGAGTGCTGAGACTGGGGCTGGGGCTGAAGCCTCAGTCATATACAGTAGGGCACACAGGAGACCGACAAAATGACAAAAGCCGCCATATATTTTTATGTGTACCCTCCCCACCAGCATCAATCCGTGACAACAGAACTGGTGGATCGCCAACTAGGTGGGTTTGAAAATAGGCATGAAATCTCATGTCAGGGGCGTTGCAACACAGTAATCACCAGTGTGTGTGTGTGTGTGTGAAGGCTGCATGCAATGTTGAGAACAACGCCTGTTCCCACTGCCTCTTAACTAAAAGAGAGAGACACCCAGCCTGTGACAAAGCGAAGAGTGCTTGTTTTAACCTGTGTGACCGAGGCTGGAGGCTAAGAGCGAGGCAGAGATGAGGCTGAGGCTGCTCTCCTCTCCTCTAGCCCCCCTCTCCGGAGGCTGCGGTGACCTCCAGGGTGTAATCCGGCGCGGAGGGAGCCCTGCTGCCGCACTGATTGGATCTGTCCAGAGCTCAGCGGCCGCGATTTACTGCACCGCTAGCCGGCCTGTCTGCAGTTTCAAATGGGGCGGGAGATCGCACACACACACACACACACACGCATACACACACACACACACACAAGCACATACACACACACACACAAAGACAAAAACACACTTACATGCACGCACGCACACACACACACACACACACACTTACACACATTTACACACGCACACAGACAAAAACACGTTTACACACACACACACTTACACACACGCACACACACAAGCACACACATACACACACGCATACTTACATGCACGCATGCTCGCACACACTTACACACACAAAACACACACACACAAAACATACTTACACGCACACACACACACACACACTCATACGTTTACACGCACACACACTCACACACACACACACACACACACACACACACACACACACACACAAATGCGCCAGCCACGCACTAAAGCACACATAGAGCTGGTGTAAAACGAGGCAGATCACACAGCTATAGAGGTTAAACAGGAGAGAACGGCCTTAATGGGATGTCAGCAGGACATCTGAACAATAAACTACGGCTGACAAACAACTCTCTCCTCTCCTCTCTCTCTCCCTCTCTTTGTCACCCACAAGTACACAGACATACTCTCACCTTAAGTCCCACCCTCCCCCCCCTCATTTTCTCTCTCTCAGACACTCTCTCTGTCTCTATCAGCCAAACACGCACATTCTTTCTCTCTCTTTGTCTGTGTCTTTGTCTCACTCTCTCTCTCTGTCTCTCTCTTTCTTCGTCTGCCTTTTCCTGTCACCCGCCCACACACAAACACGCACACACACACACACAAACACACAAGATACTCCTATGTAGATAGAGAAGGAGACACGCAGGCCACACCTTACCCTCTATTTCACCCTCCACAGTAAACCATAAAGCACAGTCTCCAACACAACACTACTTAAGCTCAGTTTGGCTTTGGGCTCTTCACAAGCACGCACACACACATACACACACACACACACACACACACACACACATACACACACACTGTCACACAAAAACAGGTGCACGCACGCACAGGCACACAAACACACGCAAGCCCACACAGCAACATAATCACACAGAAACACACAACACAAACACACACACAGACACACACAAACACTCACACTCACACACACACTCAGACAGGAGTGCAGGCGGCCATGCTGCTCATTTCCAGCCCAGTAAATGGTTAAGTGGGCATGAGGTGTGGGGACCTGGAGAATACACGCTGCTTGTCACACCACTGGGCTGTAAACGGTCAGGGGCTGTGAGTGGGCAGGGCTGTTAAACAGGGGCTTCGCCTCCGCAGCTCACTCACACACACACACACACACTTACACACATACACACATGAAATGCACAAACACATACATGGACACAGACTCACACACACAAATACATGGACACAAGCTCACAAACACACACGTAAAACCACACAGATACATGGATGTGCGCACACACACACACAGCCACACACAGCCACACACAGTGACACACACACACAGCCACACACAGTGACACACACACACACACAATCACACACATACACACACACACACACAAACACACTTGATCACAGGCCACTACCCCCACAGCAGTCTGATAATAGATGCTTTCCAACCACAGGGTCTCCCAGGTCATTTTACAGGGGGGATTGGCACCTCCTGTGTATACTCCCACCTCAGGAACCCCCCCTCTGAAATCACTCTCAGAATTTTCATTTTCAGGGCACAGAGAACAGGTACCTACTGTACTATACTACTCTAAGGAGGCAGTTCCTCTTGTGTGCCACTTAATAACCCCCACTAGCCCAAATTTAGAAAAAAGACTTTGAACATGTTTTAACATGTTAGATGATTACGTAGGAGATATTTGATGTCAGAAATCAGTGGGGGTTTTTTTGTTGTTCAATTTTGATATCCCAAATCCAAATGCCATCCAAATCCAAAAAGAAAAAAATGGCTTATTTTATAGGATTAGATGTGATTAAATGTGTGATGTTAAATATTGTTATATTACAACACGGGGGGCTAGTGTATAGCACGTGCCGTGATAGCACAAAAAAAACACACACACACACACACTTCTTAGGGGTGACGTGAGGGGAAAAGGCAGCGGCTTATTATGAGGTGAATACAGAGAGGGGAATTACCAGCCTCACACTGGGGTCACTGTCCCCGAACAAGAAAAAGCAAGGGCTAAATGTCAGCAGAAATATAGTCTTTAATTAATCAACACTGGGGGCGGTATCTTCATTTATCAAGTAATTACGCGGCTGCCGCCAAAGCCATTTAATGGTGAATTAGCAAAGTTTATAGCCAAAGCCAACTGTTGTCTTGACCTTGAGCTGACAGTAATTCAAACATTGTCGCAGAAATTCCACTTCAGGTTTCATTAGCCTACTGTTGATTCTACCACTGGAGCACATATATACTGTATATATGTGGCATCTTCACACACACACACACACACACACACACACACACACACACACACACACACACACACACACACACACACACACACACACACACACACACACACAAACATATGCAATCATATACTGCAAAGACCACACCAGAGTGGAAACAGAATGGCCAAAAAACAATCAGCAGACCATTCTTGCATACTGCCACCACCTACACAGTTCCAGCAATGAAAAGTGGACTTACATTATATCATCAACTACTACCTTACCTGTAGCTGATGACTGTGTGTGTGTGTGTGTGTGTGTGTGTGTGTGTGTGTGTGTGTGTGTGTGTGTGTGTGTGTGTGTGTGTGTGTGTGTGTGTGGTTCTGTTAATGCTTAATTGGTCTGAGTTGGCCTTGATTCGGAATGACAGAGTAAGTCAGTGTGTGTGTGTTTGTGTGTGTGTGTGTGTGTGGTTTTGTTAATGCTTGATTGGTCTGTGGTGGCCTTGAATTGGGATGACAGAGTGAGTCAGCGTGTGCGTGTATGTGTGTGTACAGTATGTGTGTGTGCGTGTGTGTGTGTGTAGGAGTGTGGTGTGGTTGTGTTAATGCTTGATTGGTCTGGGCTAGCCTTGAATTGGGATGACAGGGTGAATTACTGTGTGTGTGTGTGTGTGTGTGTGTGTGTGTGTGTGTGTGTGTTCGTGCATGTGTGCCCAGGAGAGCACCTTGTCTTGAGTGTGTTGACCCAGGCGTAAAGCGGCTGGCTGCTGGCCCTCTCCTGCTTCCTCCTGACGCTGTCGGGCAGCATGCAGTCGATGGTCAGCAGGTCGTGTTTGATCCGGCAGCGCGCCAGAGAGGCGGCCAGCTTCGTCTTGAACCTGCACAGGATGACAGGCCACAGCTCAACTAACACCCACACACAGAGCTCTCACCACCAGGCACTCCTTGCCACACACACTCTCTCTCACACACACACACACATGCACCAATGCACACAAGTGTACAGAAGCACACATACACACAGTCACAGACAGACAGACAGACAGACAGACACACACACACACACACACACACACACACACGCACATACACAAACATACACACAGGTGTACACACACACACACAGACACACACAGACACACACAGACACACACACACACACCAATTTGGATTTTTTTCACATGACCTGAGGACAAACACTCTCCCTCTGTCCATCTGCTGTCATCTATTTTTCATATGCCATCTTCTTTCCCTCCCTCCATCCCTCCCTCCCTTGTTCTCCTGCTCACCCTCTCAATTAGGATCCCCGAAGACTCCCAAAGACTGCCAAAAAAATTGCACTTCCAGATATTTCTATGTGATGTCTCAAAGGCACAGGCAACTGAAAAAGAAAGTGTACTTTTCTTTTCTTTATTGGAGCTCTTTTTGTGCTTGACTTTGCTAAATGTCTGTCCTTCCCCCATCAAAATCCACCGTCATCTCTAACTATAGTTGGTCAGCATTAGTGTCCAACCAGTGCAATAGGTAACACTTTATGTAAAGCTGTCCACATAAGGGTGACATGAGCCCTTTATAAACATCATGAACATTAATAGCACTTCATTTATGTTTATGACTGTTGTTCTTGGGTGTCACTCGGCTTTTGCAATGTCTGCACAGCAAAAGATATGAACTTAACATTACAAAAACTAAAGACACTTGTCACGAATAACACACACAATGGCAACAGTCATAAACATGAATGAAGTGTCATTAATGTTTATGATAGGTGTCATGTCATGTTTCTAACATGCTCATGTCATTCTTATGTACAGTGAGTCAAATAGTGTTACCATATAATGCAGTCAGAGAACTGATTTCGATGGATGAAAGGTGTCTTTGAAGGGTCTCTGATGAAGGGTCTCTATTCCTCTGCGTCAATATCTTACACCCCAGTTTCAGTCACCAGAACAGGTAATCACCTCTAGATACCCTCTCTGTGTAGGACTTATGTGTGTAGTTAAGTGAACTACATCTGCAGCAAGGCCAGCTAGCATCGATTTTGGTGTCGGAGATGTGAGATGAAAAATAGTGTAAAAACCTGGTGAAATGACACTGCTGTGGGTGAGAAGTTTAGCACTGATGCTGCAATGGGATTTGTGTGTCAGACAGTGGCGGATGCTGGTATTCCAAAGAGGGGAAGCTCACTGCCAACTTAATCATAAAATTTGTCCATTTACTTATATGTAAATTCTACCCTTCGTTCCTTCTCTAGAAAATGGTCTGTGACCCTATCACTTACTTTCATCGTGCCCCCTAAATGACAGCTCCTGCCTGGCAAGCAATGACGTTACGTCAATGAGGCGATTTAAGAAGGCTCGGTTTTGTTTTACATTTGCGTTGTGCTTTGCTACTTGAATGCGAGCACCTTCGTCAAGTGCGTGTTCAACTCTAACTCTGCCGAGGCAACTTAATCTCGCACAGGCATTGACATGTTCGTTGCTCTTTTCGTGCCGTTTATATGCTCGGTCAAAGTTGGACAAATCCTCAAAGCCAAGTTTTGACCAGACACATCCGTGAGCAGACACCCGTGAGCGGGCTAGTGTAGGTGCGCTAGCGGGCTAGTTCAGGAGAGCTGAACTTAAGTAGCACGAGCACCAACCTAACGAAACGAATTCTAACGAAACGAAATTAAACACGAACAAGAAAATTGTAATAAACCAAAACGGAAATATGTGTGAGTGTGATTTATATACAGTGTAAGAAAAATATTTTCGCTGAGGAAATGCTAAGAAATTGGTCACTGCTTGACTTACGACTTCGCATGCAACATCCGCGATGGGACTGAGCTCCAGCAGCCAAGTGACAGTCTATGTATCAAAAACGCCAGCCAATCAAAACTGGATTCAGAGGTTCACCAATCAACGCGGGGACTGCTTGAAGTCCACACCAGAAAAACTCCGCCCACCATTCCATTCACCCCCAGAGACGCTCAGCGTCCGGGGGCGGGAGAAAAAAATGGCATTTCTCCAATGACCATCCAGTTTCCATGCATAGAAAATGAGGGGTCCGTGCTGGCTCATTGAAGTGCATGGACGCTGGACGTCTATGAGGAAATGCGTTGGCCATAGGCCATGAGAACAAAGTGGAATGCTAAGTTAACAACACCAACTCAGTTGATTTGTGATAATAATAATTTGTGATAAGTTATTAACAAACTGGTGTTTGAAATGAACACGTTTTAAGGCATTTTGTAAACATTTGACCATTACATTTTTTGTACATTTTAGGGGAAGCTGAGCTTCCCTTGCAGTCTTAGAGAAATCTCCACTGGTGTCAGATAACGCTTGGTGGAAACCTCAGCTGGAAGTTGCACTCATGTTGTTGCTTTTTTTTCTCTATGGCCCCGGTGGTGTACTTCCACGTGCATGTTTCAAGCATGTGATGAAAATTTCATCATCGTTGCATTCCACGCAGGTTGCCACATGCCTCCCAAATTTTGTTACTACATACAAGGAGTGTGTGGACAGCGCATGTGTAAAACGAAACTGTTGTCAGATCCAAATTTCCCATTTGACAGAAATCCTCTCTCTGCAGTGTTCTTTTACTGTGTCTGGGATGGTACCGCGATGAACTCCGGTTAAAGACTTTTTCCATAAGGACTGGCATACCTCTGGAGTCAACCTGGATACTGTGTGTGCATTTATAGCTGTTAGCTGTAGACTATTTGGTAACACTTTACTTGACGGGTGAGTCCATAACACACTCATAGCAGTTGTCATAAACTGCACGTAAAGCATTCATGACTGTTTCATGAGCCATGAACAAAACAAAAAATTGTTTGCCTGACTATGTTCTGTCTTTTTGGCACTGGACTAGCCCATTGACTCAGATGTGACATGATCAGGTAAGAGGTTTGGAACAAAAACGGCAATGCTGCTTTGCGATTGTTGAACTTTTATTTTGACAAGTTGTCATCGTTCTGTCTTCCACATGCATTAAAGATTTGGTATTAATGTTGAGTCATGTCTCATGAAACAGTCATGAATGCTTCATGGGCAGTTTATGACAGCTGCTATGAATGTGTTATGAACTCACCCGTGAAGTAAAGTGTTACTATTGTTACTATTCACTGCTGGCAGCGTTTCTACAAGCCAAGAAGCACACTGCAGTCACTGCAAGCCCCCCAGCTACTGTACAAAAGGGCCATGATGTGCATTTAAGACAGCAGGAAAACAAGTATGCCTAGGGTACACGACACTAGCATGTACAGTATGCATACTGCCATGTGCAAGGAAGTATACTGCAGCCTTAAGAGGACAAGATTTATTGTCTCTTCCAGTTAGCCCAGATACTTATCAACAGTGGCATGAAATAGATTATGGTCATAAAGGAAAAGAAAACAGCCACTTAATGTGTTTAATTGAGACTAATGATCATGTCTACACTACACACAAGGTAAAATTGCTTGGTCGGTTTAAGTGCACAGAGCCGTGAAAGTGTTTTCACCTTTCCTTACCGGACAAAATGACCTAGATTTTCTCTTGAGCCATGAACATGTCAGTGGCTCTAAGATTCTTTCATCCATGAGACATCATTGTGCTGTGTCTCTATTTGCTGATGCAACTATCATCATGGATGAACTGTTTTGTGTCTCCTTACATACATACTTCAAAAACCTTACTCCTTACATCAAAACTTCATGGGTAAAAAAAAAAAACCTTTTCAAGTAAGTATAAGAGCACATTTAGGAACTTAAACTCAGACTAAAACTAAAACAGAAGCATGTTTGGGTGTGTACAATTATTCTCCAGAATAAAGTCTATTCGCTTAAAAAAAAAGAAGTTTGTCACCCTTTCTATTTTCAGCAATAACTTTTTTTGAAGCTTGTATTCATAAAATTCTACAGACACATGCATAAAGGGTTAAATGCCTTCATCAAGCTTAATAATGGTTGAAATTAGTATTCATAACTATTTATACATACATTCGTAGGCAGGTGAAGCTTTATAACCAAGAATGAATTGTGTCACTTGAAGTTGGAATGGGGCTTATGACATAGCATTATAATGCCTTATGAGTACAGTCGTGAGTCTGTATAAATAGCTATGAAGGGCTTATATACTTTATGAATGCATGATAAGCCTTTATGAATGTGTTTAGAGTGACATGGGTTGATATGTAAGGAAAGCCCTTGAGCTATGACTTATGGCAGAGGGCAGCATGGTGAACAGGTTACAGGAAGATGCTTTACTTTAGCAGGTACTCCTCCACTTCTCTGACCTCCGCCTTCCGCTCTTCCCTCTCATTGGCTGCACAGTCTCGGGGGAGGAACTTCCTGTCCTGAAAGTCGTAGAGCATGACAGCCACGAGACTCATCAAGTCATCCGGCTAGAGAGAGAGACAGAGAGAGAGAGACAGAGAGAGACAGAGACAGAGAAAAAAGACAAGAGATAAGAGAGACATGAGAGAGGGCAAGAAACAGAGAGAAAAATATGGAGGGGGACAGACAGACAGACAGACCGACCGACAGACAGACAGACAGACAGACAGACAGATAGACAGATAGATAGATAGATAGATAGATAGATAGATAGATAGATAGATAGATAGATAGATAGATATAGGGGGGAGAGAGAGGAATAGAGGGGGAGAAATAGATAGAGAGATGGGCAATCGGTAGATTGAAAAAAGAAAAATGGCGTGGAGAGGAGATGTGATAAGAGGGATGGAGGAGTGAAGGCAATAGTGTAGCGAGGGAGGTGATGAGGGGTGAGATGATGGGGAATCGAGCAGAAGGTGAGAGGGAGAAAATAGCAAGGTGTGCGGCAGAGAAAACAAGTCCGAGCAGAGTGACCAAGACAGGGAAAAGAGAGAGAGAGAGAGAGAGAGAGAGAGAGAGAGAGAGCAAAGAAAGAAAGAAAGAAGGACAGACAGAATGGGAAGGACAGACAGAGAAAGAAATAGAGGAAGTGGGGAGAGAGATAGAAAGCGAGAGAGAGGGAGAGAGACAGAGACAGGAGTTGACAGAGATAAAAAAAGACAGGCGGGGGAGGACAGAAGAGGAAGACACAAGGACAGACAGGGAGAGACACAGAAAGGGAGAGAAAGGGAGAGAGACAGAGAAAGAGAGAGAGAGCGAGAACAATGTCACAACCATAGATTTCATCACCGGATCAGTATACCTCCCTTAACGCACCATCAATATCCATAATGAATAGATGCTCCTCCAATAACGTTGTGATAATGTAGCGTCATAACGCCTGTATCAGTCATTGTTATACGGCCGTCCTTCTGGGGGCTAATGAGCATCGAGCGCCATCTGCTAAAGCTAAAGCGCCCTCATAAGTTGAGGGAGTGAGAGATCAGGGATCGGCGGGTGCATGGCTGATCATGTGTTGGGCCGTATTGATCAAGTGTCAAGGCTGACGGATGGCAGATCTGTCAGTGAGAGCGGAGACATAGCTCTTTCCGATGCGGGATATAGCCCCCCCCCCCCACACACACACATCGCAACGTCCAAACGGTGCGCAAACGCATGAACACACACACGTACACCCAGGCATACCTGCATGCATGCATGCGTGCACGCACACACAAACACGCACGTACACATGCACATTTTAATACAGGTACACATGAATGCTCTCTTTTTTTCTCTCATTCTCTCTCTGTCTTTCCCAAGGGCGTAAGCACTCAGAAATGTGTGCACACACTAACACGCGCACACACACACACACACATAGACAAAAAGGCACACAACAAACAAACACTAACACACACATATACGCGTGCACACACCCACCTACACACACACATGCACACACATTTGGAAGGCATCCCGCCATGACCCACACGCTCACTCTTAATTAAACTCAGGAGGAGGGTGTTAATGTCTGACTCCCGCTCTCAACTTCTCCCACCACCCCACTCCACCCCCCCGCACCCTCCCACTCTCCAACCCCAGCCCCAACCCACAGCAACCCAACCCTCCTCCCACCTACTCACACACCACTGGCACTGCTGCAGACAAGCGGGCTAAGAGAGAGACAGAGAGAGAGAGAGAGAGAGAGAGAGAGAGAGAGAGACAGACAGACAGACAGACAGACAGACAGAGAGGCAGGGAGAAACTGAAAGAGAGAGAGGGAGAGACAGAGAGACATTGAGAGAGAGACAAAGAGACAAAGAGACAGAGAGACAGTGAGAGAGAGAGAGAGAGAGAGAGAGACTGAGGTAGAGACCGAGAGAGACTGTGAGAGAGAGAGAGAGAGAGAGATAAAGAGACAGAGAGAGAGACAGAGCAAGAGAGAGAAAATGAGTGAGATAAAGAGAGAGAGGATGCTGCAAACACATGGCACTGCTCAGTGGCAACCCGTTTTTATGGCATCTCCGCAGGCAGGCCAGCAGATGCGATGCATTACGTAGATGGCCAATGGATGTCTGCTGGGGTGCTGGACCATGGCTCTATTGCCCCTGTTCCTCTGGATCCTCACACTTTTTATGCGAGATGGCTGCACACACAAGCACTGCGGCTGTAAACGCCGTGAGATTGATCTGCTTTTTCCATGTCGTTTGTGGTGCAGTTCTTTTAACGAACCGACATTGTAATTTTCATTGTATGTAGCACATGCAACGACAGTTTCAATTCTAATTCCGCTGCAGTGATGGAGCAACAGGGTGTGGATTAAGCGCTGGGGATTGAGTTGATTGCAACCCCCCACCCCCACACACACACCCTCGCTCTCACTCCCTCTGTTTTTTTTCTTCCTTTCTTATTTTTTTGTCCTCTGCCAAGGTTGGAACCTGGGGCCCTAGAGTTCCCTGCCCTGCCCGGTCGCTGGGCAACAGCATCCCATGTGGGGCGGTGTCCGAGGAAACCAGGTCGCCCCCTGCTGCCCAGTGCTTGTACTCTCGGGTAAAAAAAAAAAAAAAAGTGAGAGGGAGAAGGGTTACCATGGGGACAGGTTGAACAAGCAAGGTTTTTTAATCACGCACATCCATGTAATTCGGGAGCAGGATGTGGGGGGAAAAAAAGGAAAACTGTAAAGACAAATGAAAATCCACACAACAAAGCGCTCCCATTTAAGTCCTTTTTTTATGTTTGTCTTTAGTAGTGATGTTTCGAGCCTTCACGGCTTTTCCTCAGACTTCAAACAAGTCTTACACAGCTGCCATTTTTCAATTCCATTTCCCAAGAGATTGCAAGTAGGTTGCAGGATCCCAAAAAACAATTACTGACAATTACATAAATGTAAAACATTGCACCATGCCTGTGTGCGCAACCAATGCAAATATATCTCAATATCTCTCAATATATAAATATATCTCAATATAAACATACATTGATATAGATAAAAATAGAGATAAATATACACGAATACCAGCAAAACTACAAAATTTTGTACATGTGGACAGCCCTGCCCGTGGAGATTGGGGGTGGGGTGGTGGAGGGGGCATGAGCTGCTTACATGGGTTTTAACTGAAGAGCGGCCAGGCGTCAATTGTGAGTATTGGCGTGTTTAATTGACATGTCGGCAGGTCCCTGCACGAATGTGTCTTTGACCCTACTGTTAGGTGAAGGGGGGAGGGGGGAGGGGGCTCTTTCTTTCTTCCTGGGTTTTTTTTTTTTTTTTGCTCCTTAATTCTCATTTTCTGCTTGACTGAGATTGAAGCCCCCATTTTACCTCACACATGTTCCACTGACTGAAGGCCTTTGTTTTACAAGCAAGTAGTCTTTTTTAACACCCTACCTCCCTTCGCTGGTCTCTAACCCACTTGCTCACCCCTGCAATCCCCCACCCCCCATCCCCCCACCTTCTTATTACATTGCTTTCCTCTCATAACCACTTTTCTCTCTCGTTCTACCTCTCTCTTTCTTGCTCACTTCCTCCTGTTCTCTCTCTCCCTCTACCCTCTCCATTCCTGCGGCTCTCTCTTTCTCCATCTCTCTCTTTCTCTCCATTCCACCTGCTCTCTCTTTCTCCATCTCTTCATTCCTCCTGCTGTCTTTCCACCTCTCCCTCTCTTGCTCTGTCTTTCTCTCTTCCTCCTGCTCTCTCTGTCTTTCACACACTCCCTCTCCCTCTTTCTTTCTCTCTCTCTCTCTTTTCCCTCTTTATCAAGGTTGAACTTTATGGATGGCGTGGGTGGAGGTGCAGGGGCAAAGTGAGTTCTAAAGAGCGGTTCATTGTGTCTAGAGTTTATGGTCTCTCTCTCTCAGGATGCAGAATAACGACCTGCCAAGCCGCCAGCCCAGCGCCCATTCATCCTTCACTGCGGCCATATTTTACTCTCCCTCTCTCCCTCTCCTTCTCTCTCTCTTTCTCTCTCTCTCTGTGTGAGAGTGCATGTGTGTGAGTGTGCATGTGTATGAGTGAATGTGGGCATCTGTGTGTATGTGTGAACGTATGTGTTGATGTGTGTGTGTGTGTGTGTGTGTGTGTGTGTGTGTGTGTGTGTGTGTGTGTGTGTGTGTGTGTGTGTGAGTGAGTGTGGGCATCTGTGTGTATGTGCGAACGTATTGTGTTGATGTGTGTGTGTGTGTGTGTGTGTGTGTGTGTGTGTGTGTTTAAGCATGCACTGCACACATGTGTGTCTGTGTGTGCAGGAGTGTGTGTGTGTGTGTGTGTGTGTGTGTGTGTGTGTGTGTGTGTGTGTGTGTGTGTGTGTGTGTTTAAGCATGCACCTCACACATGTCTCTCTTTCACTGCATACGTGTGCGTCCAACTGCCTCTATGTTAAAATGCCTGTTTGCACAGATTTGTGTGTTTGTGTGGTAGGCTGCCTCTTTTAGAATGCACCATGCGTTGATACTCTGCTAGAATAGCCAATGTATTCTAAAGTATTGCTATTCTCCCCTTGTGTCTTATATGAGAAAAAAAGTAAAGCATTTAAAACTCATTAGAACTTTACCTAATTTAAAACACTTCAACTAATGCAAGAGCTATCGCTATACCATTACGTATTACATTACTCATGGCTATAAATCTATTGCAGCTTACTTTTGTTAATATTTCAGCCAAAAATGTCAAATGTCGAGGTTTTTAAAAAGTTTCTTGGCCACGGGGCTCCACTGCAGTGGGCAGCTCAGGGCCCTGTGGTGGGAGTTGAGGTCTGCGGCTCGGAGGCCCTCTGGTCAACAATGGCAACGGGCCGTGTTTACATTCCGCTCACACTGAGACCGGCCGCTCCCACACCAGCCTGGGTCCTGAGCAGGCCGCTGATTAGCGCGGAAGGGGTGGCTGCCCACACACACACACACACACAAGCACACACACACACACACAAGCACACACACACACACTCATGCACACACACACACACATACACAAATAGACAAGCACACACAAACACACTCGCACACACAAACAAATACACACATAGACAAGGACACACGCACACATACACACACAGACACACAAACACATACACACATAGACAAGGACACACAGACACACTATTTCTCTCTCCCTCCCTTCCTCCCTCTCTCCCTTTTTCTCACACACACATAGACACACATACACACACACACACACACACGTCCACAAGGCCAAACAGCCAGTCTACAGGGCAGTGTTTGGCATTCCTAGCCCCTCATCAACACCATGCATTGGTCGTCAGTGGCACAACTCATTTTTCACGTTCAGCGTCCAGGCAATTAAAGCAGACAACCAAGTGCTGCTGCAACGATGAAGCTAGCCAAAACACACACACATACACACACACACACACACACACACACACACACACACATACACAAACACATACACACACACATACACACACACACACACACACACACACACAGGATGGTAAATTATAGTGTGGGGGGATTGTGATTAACTTCCCCGCTCTCCCGTGCATCCCTGCTGCTTTGAGACGCTTGTCTCCTGTTCTGCATCAAGCAGCACACTGCATTGCAACTTTGAAATAAAGAGTAACACTAGAGCTAAACGGATTAACGTGGGGGGTAAAAAATCCTGTACATCCATCAAGCATACAGTGTGTGTTTACCTAACTATCCAATTTTACTATTAGTTGTAAATTATAGGGCTCTTTAGAATGTTGATAAGCATCCCATTGACTTTGAATGGGCCACTCCAATGTTCGGAGGTCTGATATTTGTGTATAATGGCCACTAAAAAAGTATAATGACTGCTGTCAATGGTAACAAGCTGTTCAAGTGCTTCTTTCATACAGTATCACTCCGCAAGTAATCTGTGGACTTATCATACCGAAATTTCAACCAATAAGCTGTAACGAGTTATTTAGCAGCTGGAGATGTAGTCATACAATAAGCGGCATAATGTTCAGCGAGGGGGTTATATTCGTGGATTTAGCCTCTTCAGAGTGATTTAGGACCCTTCCACTTTGCATCGGGGTCCTACATCACTCTGTCGGGGGGAGGGGGCGTATTCCACGAAAAAAGACCGCTTCACTGAACATCATCCCTAACATATTATACTGCAACATGCTGATGACATGCTGATGCTGATGTACAGGGAATATTGGGAAGAAAATCAGTGTACGCGGTGTGAAGAAATCGAGCATGGCATTAGTTCTGGCAGGCCGTGGAGTCAAGCTAAGCTGTCAGCTGTTGGCCCAGCTCACTGCACCAGCAACACAGCAAAATTCCATAGTGTTAAATCAACTCTGAGAAAGAGTCAGTTTTTAACACTATGGCAGTGTTTATTTTGTCCCAATCTTTGTAGTGTTAATTTAACACTCCTCCCTTACATATTTAGCTCCTTTATAGTTAAGTCAACTTTTTGCAGTGTAATTCGAACTCTTGATCTTACACTTACACTCTTAAATTAACACTTTTGCTTAACACTGGGAAATGAACTCTAAGAATTTTGCTGTGTGGGACCTCAGTAGACCACATTACCTGGTTGGATCATCTGACTACTTTCTGCTGCCTTGTTGACTGAGCTGACACCAGGGTCTGCTTGAGAACATGGCTGTTCCTAGCTGCTCTCTTCACAAGCCATTTTGCTTACCACCTTTTACCCAACTCCACCTTATTATGTATGTGCCTTAATCAATAACTGTTGTCATTGATGCTTGCTCTGTTCTGTGTTCCTTGTGGGGGGATTGTCTCTGCTGCTCTCCCTGTCTTGGGCTGGAAAGGGTGGGGTAGGGTGGTGTGTGTGTGTGTGTGTGTGTGTGTGTGTGTGGTGGGGGGGGAGTGGGAGTGGGTCCTAGAAGAGAGCCATACTGCGAAATTTAACTTTCTGCACATTAATAAATGATTTTGACTAAAGTGGTCCTGAACTGAACTGAAATACACTTTCATCATGCAAGTTGTGCCACAAGACATAAGGCCTTCACCAGGTTCACCCATTTCTCTTATAAATCATGTAGGCCTACTGTCCTTGCTCTCTTTAAATGGCTTCTGCTCTCACTCCCTTTTGTGTAACATGCCCAAGACTTTAGTTACTTCAGACCCCGGTTGAGCCTGTGAACAAACAGGAACTCTAGATTAAAACTGAAAACTGAAAACTGAAAACCACATTGGTTCTACTGTATATTCCTTTGCGAATCCTCTGCATGAAGTAAAAAACAGGTTTGTGTTGTGTAACAGACCCTTTTGTCCCTCCCAGGTGCAATTTTGTGTTTGTGTGACATTTCATTTCCTGTCACTTCTGTCAATAGAGAAACTGAGCGCACTGCAGCAGGTAGCACTCACCATTGGCTGAGAGAGGTAAAAGCAGCTGTCAATCATGATGTCCTCCAGCAACTCTTGATCTGCGGGAGGCAGGGAGAAAGCAGGCGGTTAAGTTATAGCTCCATCATGACACCGTGGGAAAGGTAAATCTTGCTGGAGCTGGAGGTTCCTGTGACCTCATCCACTCTCTCATATGGACTCCACACCGCTCTGGCCTTTAGGGGTCAGAAAGCCACTAGTCATCCAAGCAGGGTGTGTGTGTGTGTGAGTGTGTGTGTGAGTGTGTGTGTGAGTGTGTGTGTGTGTGTGTGTGTGTGTGTGTGAGTGTGTGTGTGTGTGTGTGTCTGTGTGTGTGTCTGTGTGTGTGTTTGTGTGTCTGCATCTGTACATGTGTGTGACTGTGTGTGACTGTGAATGTGTATGTGTGTACGTGTATGTGTAGTCAGGGTTGGAGGTTAGGGTGGGTGTGTAGGAAGCCCCAGAGGCAAACCTTTAGATAACATTCCAATCACTCTGCTTTCACGGAATAATCACTCTTATCCCAGAAATCACTACATTCAATTACGTGGCCAAAGAAACCCAGACAGGTTCATTTAAAGCACATGCCTCGGCAGAGTCCGTAAGGGCCAGACCCCTTAATGAAGTCCAATTAATCAGGATCCTAATCCATATCGAATAATGGGAGTCGGGATTATGGGGGGACACTTTTAAATCTTTTTATGGGAGGAGGAGTTTTGTGTGGCTCGGAGAATCTTAATTACAGTACTTCAACATCCACTAAACTCTGGCCGGAGACTATGAAAATGTTAATCAATTTCAAACATGTCCCATTTTATGATGTTTCAGTTTTTTTTTTCTTTATGGGCAGCAGTGTCTAGCATGGACAATGTACAAACACAGGGACTCACAAAAGGCAGAATACACACCCATAAATCACCATAAAATGCATAATTTCCACATATCTGTTCCACCTAGTGTTCAAATCTGATATACTCCACACAGAGAGGAGATTGCAATGCGTTTCTCTATCAAACGTCAACCATGAAATAAGATTTTTGGTAACACTTTATTTGAAAGTGTCTTTATAAGGTTGACATGAAACTGTCATAAACATGCCATGACCTATGTCATGCACATTAATAACACTTCAAGCGATGAAGTGTCATTCAATTTTTGTAACCACTGTTTTGGGTGTCCTCATCATGACAATTTGACATTAACCAAGATGACATTACCACACATTGTCTTTGTCATGCCAACTTGACATTAGCCAACAAAATGCGATATGTTTATGGTGTTGTCCTGACTATTTGTTGAAATCAACTTTCCCGGTATGGGTACAGGAAGTTCACCTTTTTTTATCATTTAAGCAAAACTTTGTGAATCCAGAGACAAGTGTCCAAACCCAACACAGGGAACGTGCGTGACAGACATATGAAAACCAGATATGGATTTGTGAAAAAGCCAACGGCTCCTCACTTGTAGGATGTCGACGGTACTGGAAGTTGGGGTGAAGCGGTGCAATAACCTCCAAAAATATCCACGAACGTTTAGAAAAATATATCGTCTTTTATTTTATATACAAAACCCGTGCACAAACCAAACATAAAATAAATAATATAAACACGACACTTAACCCGAAAATAAATTCTACAAAACTAAAGAGAACTCAAACAAAGCCTTTAGGCTCACTGCGACCTCAGTCGGTTACCAGCAGCCCTACTACTCAGCTCGTTATCTTGCTCTCTCTCGTTCTGTTCGTTCCTCGGTCTTCTTCTGGGTCTCTCTCCTGGTGGAAACTGAGGCACTTCTTAAATAAAGCCCCCAATTAAAAGCAATTGGCCCAATCATTACATGATTGGACCACACCACCACCAAGTGACGCTACATTCAACCAAAAAACATACAAGCACACGATTTGAAAACACGGTTCGCACACACAATATTGCCACGTAAATACAGCACACAATACAAGACAACATTTACAAATTGGTGACTAGCAATCCACATAAACCCAAACCAACACCAGTGACACCCCTCTACCACATAACAGATCCCAACTCCCAACAAGCTCTAAAATCCTGCCCTAGCGGTGCGCGCCTCCGCATAGCAGCAGCCAAGTGTCCGGAGATGAGAAAGTATGCAAGTGTCGGAGTGTTTGAACCAGTAATTGTAAACAGGGGGACGTTGTATGACATGAGTGGGTACCTCACCCATGCCAGGGATGTTGATAATAAAAGCTTTAACAGTTACAATGGTATGATGACGGGTTTGATTATTGTGGATGTGTGCGTGTGTGTGCGCAGGTGTACCGTGAAGTTCAAACGATAAAAACGGTGAGAGGGGGAGACAGGGAAGCTCACCCTTTCACACTTCCTTCCCCCTCTCCAGTCTCACCACTCCGGTGGTGAGACAAAACGGCCAGTGTCTTTAGCGGCCTGGTACTATACTGTCCACCAGAACCACCGAGCGTATCCAACAGACGATACCAGGAGTCCACACAATCAGTCCGACAACTACCCTCCGGTTTTCAGTTGTCCTTCCATTCCTCACAGACCAGCAGAACGGACTGGGAGCCTACACCAACAGCGTCTATCAGTTGAACTGTGCCCATATCCTCTGGGCACCGGGTCCAGGGCAGCCGCTGCCCTCTTCCGGACCAAACGTTGGGACAACACGCTCCGGTTGTCTTCCAAAGCACACACTGATTCCGTAGCTGAAAAACTCCCATAACCCTTCCTCTACTGCTGGTCTCCTTCATTGCCATACCATCCGCCGCTCCTGGTTCGGCCTCTACTCAGAGTTCGTGAGCCCGACTCTCCGGTCTTCCTAGGCTCCTCTCCGAACTATTCTTTCCAATGTTTGTCGTCGTCGACATGGCTCGGTTCCGCCAACTCGTTGTCTCTGATCGTCGGGTCCGATGCCGCTTCTCCCCTAGTGGCCTCCAGTATCTCCTCGGCGTCGCATCCCACTTCTGACACCAAATGTGAAAAAGCCAACGGCTCCTCACTTGTAGGATGTCGACGGTACTGGAAGTTGGGGTGAAGCGGTGCAATAACCTCCAAAAATATCCACGAACGTTTAGAAAAATATATCGTCTTTTATTTTATATACAAAACCCGTGCACAAACCAAACATAAAATAAATAATATAAACACGACACTTAACCCGAAAATAAATTCTACAAAACTAAAGAGAACTCAAACAAAGCCTTTAGGCTCACTGCGACCTCAGTCGGTTACCAGCAGCCCTACTACTCAGCTCGTTATCTTGCTCTCTCTCGTTCTGTTCGTTCCTCGGTCTTCTTCTGGGTCTCTCTCCTGGTGGAAACTGAGGCACTTCTTAAATAAAGCCCCCAATTAAAAGCAATTGGCCCAATCATTACATGATTGGACCACACCACCACCAAGTGACGCTACATTCAACCAAAAAACATACAAGCACACGATTTGAAAACACGGTTCGCACACACAATATTGCCACGTAAATACAGCACACAATACAAGACAACATTTACAAATTGGTGACTAGCAATCCACATAAACCCAAACCAACACCAGTGACACCCCTCTACCACATAACAGATCCCAACTCCCAACAAGCTCTAAAATCCTGCCCTAGCGGTGCGCGCCTCCGCATAGCAGCAGCCAAGTGTCCGGAGATGAGAAAGTATGCAAGTGTCGGAGTGTTTGAACCAGTAATTGTAAACAGGGGGACGTTGTATGACATGAGTGGGTACCTCACCCATGCCAGGGATGTTGATAATATAGGCCATGAGCCAGACCACCGTTCGCAATCAAAAGGGTGGGCAAATTCTTGTTGGTATTTTATTATTGCTATATATGTCCAGATTATGGAATGGTATGATAACCTTGGCAGAACAGTAGCTTTATCATATTTGTCATGCATTTCTTATTTGAACCATATGCATTCCACACGGCAATAGTGCCCATTCTTAGATGTTGCACATATAGCAATTTAGGTACTTCTACTGATGATTAATATCTCTGTTACAGTTTTTTAAGTCCCTGTACTGTATATAAGTTGTTATTAACCAAGAGGAATTGGCACAAACTACTGGTGCAGAGTGAGCAAGGAGGGAAATCGAATTTAACATTACAGTTGACATATCTCTTTTGTGTATACATTGACTTTGCATTTTGATTTAGCTAATCACAGAACAACTCTGGCTCTTCTGCAATTTTTTGAAGAAAATAAAATCCTTGTTTTTCACTGAACCATGCCATAGGTCATTACCTAAAAGATAACTGACTTTTAACATCTGAAATTCCATCGGGTTGCCTAGTTAGCTTCAGAAATTCGCTGTGGTCGGTCATACAGTTTGCATCACCCCAAGCTAATTTTGTATGTTTGCTGGTTGAAATTATAAAAGCTAATAATAAACGAATACATAATAATAATAATAATAATAATAAATTGCCCATAATTTTTATTCATTATTGTAACCTAGCTTGCTTGCTAGCTTTGCCCTTCGGAAATTCGCTGTGGTCATCCCGTTTGCATCCCCCCAAACTAATTTTGCTATGTTTGCTGGCTGAAACTATAAAAACTAATAATAATAATACATTTCCCTTATTTTTATTCATTATTGTGACCCAGCTTGCTTGTCTCTGCAAAGTCGCTGTGGTTCCCCAGTTAGCTTGGCCCCAAGGGAATTTTGCTTTGTTGCGGACTTAACATTATTAGGATAATCTTTTATTATTTCAAATCAACTCAGGGATCAGGGATCAACTCAATCAAACAGGCAATAAACAAATTCATAAGAATAATAACAAGCAAATAAGGATAACAGATTTTTAACTTGAATTAAAACTAACTGAAATTCAATCTGATCGCCCAGCTAGCTTTGCCCTTGGGAAATTCGCTGTGGTTGCCCTATTTGCGTTACCCCAAGCAAATTTTGCTTTGTTGCTGGCTGAAATTATAATAACTGATATTTTTCAAAACTGGAGAGGCTGGTCAATTCCTATCAAGCAGCACCCATCCTGGCCACTGGAAGGAAGTGGACCCCGCTGGCTGCAACAGAGCAGGCAAAGGCAGCACTCCGACACCGTGACATTGTGGGACATGTTCAGGAGGGGAGGAGCGGTCTTGGCCTTGGTACTAGCAGACCGACTTGGAGCAAGGCCAATCCAGCTCAGAGACGCAAGCTGGTGGTCCAAGAGGTACGTCGGGAAGAGGAAGCAGCAAGGCGCACCCAAGCCGTGGCACAGGCAAAGCAAGGGCAGTGGATGGCGTGGGAAGGGGTAGAGAAGAGTCTCTCTTGGAAAGTTCTATGGGAGATGGAGGCATTCAGGGCAAGCTTCACCATCAGGGCTGTATACGATGTTTTACTTTCCCCCGCAAACCTAAGCCAATCGTATGGCGACGACCCCGTATGTGCCTTGTGCCCAAGCCCAGCAACACTAAAGCACATCTTAGTGGGCTGCAAGACTACCCTCACCCAAGGTCGCTACACCTGGCGACACAACCAGGTGCTAAGATGCCTTGCGGCAGTGCTGGAATGCCAGCGGGTGAGCGCAAATGCACTTCGCCCCCCGCCATCCCACCGGCAGCCAGCACTCTTTGTCCGGGAGGGTCAAGCCAGCTTCACCATCACCAGCAGGGCTGACATTGGGTAGCTGGATAGAGCACAGGACTGGAAAATCCTGGAAGACCTGGACAAAAAGCTGTGCTTTTCACCGGAAATCGCATCCACCAACCTTTGCCCAGACCTTGTTTTGTGGTCTTTCTCACTCAAGGTCGTGTACATCATTGAGCTCACGGTACCATGGGAGGGTGCAGTAGAGGAAGCCTACGAGCGGAAGAAGCTGAGATACACCGATCTCGTAGCAGACGCCCAACAACAAGGCTGGAACGTGAGGGTACGGCCGGTGGAAGTAGGCTGCAGGGGATTCATAGCCACCTCAACATCTAGGCTACTCAGGGAGATGGGGGTACGAGCGAAGGCCCACAGGCGGGCAATCAAGGATCTTTCCGAGGCTGCTGAGAAAGGGAGCCAGTGGCTGTGGAGCAGGAGGAAAGACCTGACCTGGGGCTCCAAGTGTGTGGTGGTTGATGGGAGTGAACCTGGGACGCTGGGATTCACTGCTGAACCCTCTGGAGGTGGGCCTATCAGCGAAACACCCAAGAAGGAGGGCACCCACTTGAGAACCCAAAGGATGCCATCACTCACTTGATGGCCACAGTGTCTCGTCTGTGCCTTAGGTATCTACTGGGATATCAACACCTAGCCCTACACAACAGATCTGTCTCAACAGCCTCAACAAAAAAGTGCAGCCTCTCATCAAATGTTGCTGAGTGGACACACTTAAATCCCCAGCAACCAACAAACGCCCAACTGGAAAAGTATTCTTTCATGTATATTCATGCATATTTCCTGTTTGTCTGACGTAATGCTGTAAATGTTAATGTTATTGATACGATACAAACACTTAAAGATGCACTGTGTAGTTTTTTTAGTAGTTCGTTATCAAAATTTATGCTGCCCATTTACAAATTAGACTTTTCATGAATATTTACTATTATCATCAATTTTAAGTATTCCTTTTGGCTTCAAAATTCAATTTTTATATACATGAAAAGGGGGAAGACTCTCCATGTACATGTGACATTTTGAATTACCAGTCATACACATCATACACATCTTTGGCTGTAATACCTACTCTGGCCTGAGTGGACCTCCTACACAGTTTACCTTTAAATTTCAATTGTAGTCAGTGCACTCTGTCTCAAATGTTTGTAAATAAACCTATTTAAATTCAACTCACTTACATCTCATGAGTCTTATTTTGTGGGCCTATCAGCGAAACAGCCAAGAAGGAGGGCACCCACTTGAGAACCCAAAGGATGCCATCACTCACTTGATGGCCACAGTGTCTCGTCTGTGCCTTAGGTATCTACTGGGATATCAACACCTAGCCCTACACAACAGATCAGGCCTATTAGTGTGGTCTAACAACCCCTGTAGGGTATTGATGGAAGGGAAAACATTCCTTGGGTAATTTAAGCACCCTGTGTGGTCACCGAACTGCATAATAATAAAGAACCACAATACATAGTTTTCACGTTTCCATTTTACTGGTCCACCATTTCAATACATAATAGCTACCACTAAGCTACCTGTTTGCAATGGTTATCATGCCATGTTAATGTGTATGGTTATCACATGTTAATGTGTATTGTTATCACATGCTAATGTTTATTTGTTCATGATGTTTGTTCTTCTTGTTGCAGGAAAAGTAAAAAAAAAAAAAACGGATTTCATATGTTCTCATTTTTATCACATTTTGTCATTCACCTATTGCTGAGGTGATTCTATTATGCCTATTAGTGTGGTCTAACAACCCCTGTGGGGTCTTGATGGAAGGGAAAACATCCCTGAGGTGATTTAAGGACCCTGTGTGGTCACCAAACTGCATAATAACAAAGAACCACAATGCATAGGTTTTACGTTTCCATTTTACTGGTCCACCATTTCAATGCATGATAACTACCACTAAGCTACCTGTTTGCAATGGTTATCATGCCAAAATGTTTACTTGAGATGTCCAAGAAGTCAAAAAAACAGATTAGAAATTGCCCACTCGTTCGATTGCGGGGGGTCCATTTTGGGGTCCTGGCTCACGGCCTAATAAAAGCTTTAACAGTTACAATGGTATGATGACGGGTTTGATTATTGTGGATGTGTGCGTGTGTGTGCGCAGGTGTACCGTGAAGTTCAAACGATAAAAACGGTGAGAGGGGGAGACAGGGAAGCTCACCCTTTCACAGGATTCTTTTTTTTTTTTCCCTCAGCTGCTATCATAAAGAGAGCATCTGTCTGCCCGAACAGCAGCTTCCCTGAAGAGAGAGAGCTCCATCGCAAAAAAAAAAAAAAAAAAAAATGGTGCACCAAAGGCTGCATTTTTATGTGTGAACACTGAAGGAGGTGAAGGTAGAAGAAGAAGAAGAAGAAGAAGAAGAAAAAAAAAAAAGAAAGGAAAAAAGAAAGTACAAATCCATTTTATCTAGGTGGGATTTACGCATGCCAATCCCTCGGACTTGCCAAGATGTTTGTCCTGGGAATTGGCTCAATATTGAGCATTAAGGCGCATGCCTCCAGCCAATATTCAGATGCACACATATTTGCAACTTGTGTCTACTCTAGCAAAAATAGGAAACAGGGGGGTTTGCACAAATGCCAAGATGAAATGTGTGTTGTGTGTAGGTTGGGGAGTGTGTGTATGTGTGTGTGTTTAGGGGGTGGGTGGGGAGGGTGTTTGCACGCAAATAGTGTGTGTGAAAAAAAAGACAGAAAGAGAGAGAGAGTTTGTGTGTGTGTGTGTGTGTGTGTGTGTGTGTGTTGTGGGGACACCAAAAACCTGGCTGGCTGAATTGAGCAGATTAGGCTGTAATCTTGAGTGACACCTGGCTGCCTTAACCTGTCCATCACAGGTGCATGTTATGCTATGGCTACAGCGTGGTTCCCATGGCCATCACTCTAATGTGACTGTATGTTTGCATGTTTCTCTATGTGAACATAGAGACACAGTACCACAACACACCCACACACCCTCCCTGACAACCATCCTTTTACAGTGTCCTTGTAGAAGGAGGGTACGGCATGTTCAGGCACACACACGCACACCCACCCACACACACACATACACACACACACACACACACCTCCTCTACCCTTGACGAGCATTAATGATAGATGGCGCTGGGGCTGTGCCACCCGGCCTGACTGCTGAGCAGGGCTAATGCTGACACTGTGGTCATTATTAGCGTTATAATTGCTGAGGTGGAACTCACTGCCATTAGGGGTGCGTGGCGGTACAGTCTAAGTTTGGGAAGGGCGGGAGGGGTGGTGAGGGGAGATGGAGTTAGATGGTTTGGAATGAGAATTGGGGTGGGGTGGGGTGGGCTGGCATGGGGGTGTGGTGGTGGTGGTGGGGAGGTTGGACAAACGTTCTCAGCTTCAGTGCACATGGTCATTTGGTTTCTCCAGCATGAAATCCCACGGGATTCTGGCTCCAAGCCAGCTGGCTCAGGTAGAGGGAGCGCACAAGGTAAAAGAGGCCAGAAACAGGGAGATAGAGGAAGAAAGAAAGAAAAAAAAAGTCAGATAGAGGGAAAGGAAAAGGGAGAAAGAGAGAGAGAGACAGATCGAGAGAGAGAGAGAAAGAGAGAGAGAAAGAGAGACATAGAGAGAGAGAGGGAGAAAGAGAGAGGAAGATAGAGGAGAAAAGAAAGAAAAAAAGAGGAAGAGAGGGAAAGGAAAAGGGAGAATGAGAAAGATAGAGAGACAGAGAGGGAGAAAGAGAGCGCAAAGAATTGATCAAGTTTATGGAGGACGCTCTTTCCAGCTCCTCAGCATATTTTTTATGATGGAGGGGGCAAAAACAGGATGTCTGGAGATGCTAATGAATGAGCGATTGAACCCCACTCATCTATAACGATCAGCAAACATAGGAGACGTATTTATCAAAATCACTGCGGGAGGGCCTACCCCCCTCCTTCTCTCTCTATCTTTTGATCTATATATCTATCCATCTCTCTCTCCACTCTCTACCTC
>CM059288.1:19492716-19530216 GCA_030347295.1 Setipinna tenuifilis | reverse complement strand
TAACACAACATAAAAACAACATAGGCTAAAGTTTACCTATTTGTCTATTAGAAGATGATCACATACTCTACCAAATACAGGCTGTAAGTAAGTTTTTTCTGCCATTGCCGTTGTTTGGTCAAGTTTGAAAACAACGTAACAATTAGGCTACTTGATGATAACATAACATGGTAGCCTGACAAATTGTTGATGTTAAGTAGCGTTAACTTCTTTAACGTAACTTCGTACTGGCATGTCTGTTTTAAAGTTGCTGATTTAACCGACTCTGGCTGAAATCAGGAAATAAAGTCTTTCTTGTAAAGTGAAGTCTCATAAACGAGTGACACAAAAAGTTGGCACTGTATATTTATGTTTACGTTTTATGAGAATTTCATTATACAGACAACTTACCCAAGTTGCCACCACTGCAAGTCGTCTTCAGTGAGAACTGCCGATGTCGCCGCTTCTTGGCTCAGTTTCCATTAGTCGTAGATCATTTAATGTCCTGCATTTTCTCTATGTAACAACAAACACCTTTAGGTTGCTAAATAGTATATTAGGATAGGTAGATCCTCTGTCTAATATCTTAACGTCCACTATTGCCGAAGTTCGAGTGTCCAACTAACTTGTCATTTTCAAGCACGGCAACCCCAGGCTTACCTTGGGCGGGCACTGTGAAAAATCTTTTCTCCAAGTACGGTGAAAAAGTCATGTGTAGGCTACCATATGATGCAAGACAGTATTAATTACACAGGTCGATGCCTAGTAGCCTTAACGTTGTAATCTCGTGAATGTTTCTGCCCAATTACCTTACCACCAAGTTTGCTAATCATAACATCCATTACACTGGGGCGAAGCCGCGGTCACCATGGTAACTATATGCAAATAAGTTGGTACCTCTGTCTTGCTTCTGTCATGAATTTGACGTTTCAAGTTCTCCCCGCGATTTTTGCTCGAGATCAGCTATTTATTTAAAAGGGCCAGTACATGTAGTGCTTAACCTACTTTTTGTTATGGATATGAGTGAATACAAATGTTGTTAATAAATGCGGCCACTACGTTATGAAATGTGTCTCCAAGGCTGTGCAATTTTTGGGTACTGAGTTGCAACATTCTGCGCTACCCACTGAGTCTACACCCTCACAGTGTTATATTAGTAGGCTATAACTGTCTTTTCCTCTTCTGTAGAAGCATGCCTATAGGTTTTACCAACTAAGACTAAGCATTGGAACAGGTTATAGGGGAAACTGACATGCAAATATGGCTAATAGCTTAAATCCTTACATTTCATTTAACAACAACCATACAGTGCCTGGATAGTTTCAGCCATGCATTATTATATTATCATCATTAGACATTTAGCCTACATATTACAATTATGTTGCATATGACTATTATTTACATACATACTAACCCATCCATGTGACTGAATAGTTAAACTTAACTGGCAAGTAAGATGACACTAATCTAACCACAGTAGAATAGGTCCGCTTATTCTTTACACGTCCTCAGGCACAGTGTGTTTTAGACCAGGTTTTCAGGTGATTTCATTTTATGCCTTTACCAAAGAGTTAGGTGGAGATATTTCCATCTAAACAATATGAAAATGAAAGGCTTAGGGTAATTTCACCACTTCTCTTCCGCTTCCTCTGCGACAGTCAGGGCAAATTATTACCCCGCCGCCACCTGCCACTGTAACTGATTATAGCCCACCCAGGGCTCCCTACCGCTCTCCATACTGATGGGGTACCTGCATAACAGCTAGCTCTGTTAACCCCAGAAAGTCCACAAGTTTTACACACACACAGTCTCAGTCTCAGTGTCTCTCTCTCTCTCTCTCTCTCTCTCTCTCTCTCTCTCTCACACACACACACACACACACACACACACACACACACACACACACACATATATAATACATACTCATAAAAACAAACACACACACACACTGTTGTGACAATATCCCTGCGTAGATAGTTACCAGTGACTCATGTTAGACTGTGCAGGATTTCACACATAGTGGTCACATGGCAAAATGGCAGGCCACCCCCACCACCCCCCACCCCCCAAGTTGCGTCAGAGAGGAGATCGAGCGCACAGCAGAGGTAGTGCTCAGATAAAATAAATAACTGGTTCAACAATTTTAGTCATGTTGACTCAGGGTCACTCATGAAGCCACTCAATTTCATACACGGTCGCCCTTTACAGCGACATCCAAAGCATCTCGTCACATCACTACTGAGGGTGGCGTCTATCTCTCTATATCCATGACTCACCTGCTGAAGGACTCAAACAGCAGCACACTCTGGAATTCATGTCAAGTCTTATTACATGAGTGTGTGTGTGTGTGTGTGTGTGTGTGTGTGTGTGCATCATTTTGCTGTTCTTTACTAAATGTACTGATGCAGCAATTAGTATATTTGGTAAGGAGCAGCAAAATGATGTGGAAGACACTCTGGATACCGTGGTGTGAGTCTAAACAACAAGTATATTCAAATTTAGCTACATCAACTTTTTAAGACTCCTCCTATGATCCGTGTTAATCCAAACAGCTCTGGAGACCTTTTGTCATTGTATATGAAGATCAAGTTTCTCTGAGATAATTCTCAAAGGCCTACCCCCCACACCCATACCACAGTTGATGGGGGTCGCTTCCACAATTAGTTTGCCGCCCTCCTGACACCCAGAATCTCCAGGAGTCACAGTGGACCTTTTCATTTCTTAGCAAGATAATAATTTCTTGGATCATTTTGACCACATTTTTAGCAGCCCAGTCACAGCAGCTGCTTAACCATCGGGCAGGATATACTAGTTTCTTGGGGGTATTCCAAGAATGTAAATGAGTTACAAGATGGCCAAATAAACTGACAGCATGTGGTAAATCATCTAATAGAAGAGCCCAGTGATTTTGTTTTGCAGGGAAATGAAATCAGAGATTTACCTCCCCTGAGTTAATTTAGCTAGGCTTATTAAACCACGTGGTGTAAGTCTGAACAAGCCTAGCGCTGAATCCATCTCAGACACTGTTGCTAGAAAATGAGAGGTCCCCTATATCTACATTCCGCATCGCTTACTGCATTCAATAATCATAAAAATCTCATTACTGCATAAAACTGTAAACTAAATGACAGTAGTCGAATTCCTATTTAATTTATTTGCTTCAGTAACATTCACAGCCATGCAGTTTTAGAGATGCCCATTAGTAGCTGTTTTAGACTCGGTTTTAGAATCATTTCAAGCATTTCCAAGTGAGGATGTCTTTATCAAAAAAACTAGAAATGTGCATTAACAAGTTGGATGGAAACATGGTTAGTGGTAATGTGCAGCTGTCCAGGATGATTTTGATCCTTCTTCTTACACCATCACTCATAGGGAGGCATGGGTGGTTACTGCCCTCTAGTGTCCAAAAGTGTCTAATACACCCCCACTGCCCTTTTAGCAGACAGGTACTGTAGTCTTTAGTTTTAAAATCTCACTATAGTTAGAGCACTGCAATATTTTTAGCCCTCTCTGAAACAAACTTTTGTGCTTCTGGTTATGCTGCATGTTTGTGTGTGAATTTGTACAGGTTCGTTTTAAAATGTGAGTATTCTGTTAAATCCAATCCGCCTTTACCAGGGGAGCTGTAAATTTGTTTCCCGATCTCTTCTGTCCTTATTAGTTAACACCAAAGGGCACTGCCTTCTTAGAAACCTGACATCATTACGACCTCTGTCCGTGACACTGGCAGCACCAAACTGTGTCACAGGAAGCTAGTGGTTAGGGACAAAACAATGGAAGGGAGAGAAGCCATAGATAAAAACATCAATAATTGAACAGGCCCTGGCACCTGTCATTTTAGAATGTCCAGAGTTGGAGATCTTGGTTTCAGATTGAAACAACCTATTCACTTCACACAGGTAACTTCACTAATTAACTGATCTCTCCAATGATTTCTTCTGGTAATCTGAATAAAATATATGCTTTGGCAAGAGAGCTGAAGTGTAGTGCAGACCACCATTTCTCTTTTGTGGACACCTTTTGTCTTTAGGTCCAGCACCTTTTCATTATAGATTTGCGCACCTTTTGTCCTTTTTGAAAAATTGGTGTGCTCATTGGGATCAGCTAGTTCAAATAACAGTTGGACCAAACATGTTCCAGGGTTGGTTCTTCCTTAAGCCAGGATCTCCACCTCTGACACTGTCTCACTAATAACCAGAGAATTATCGTGAAGTAATCCTTTTGTGTCATTCGAACACAGTCTCTGTAAAAACACCCTATCCATTACAGCCATTAGTCAGGCACAGAGCCATAGTCATGCACACCACACACAACATATACACAGAGAACGGGGACATATATACGAAACCTAATTGAATTGCACTTCCACCGTCGCTACAGAAAGGGTGGCATACGTCACCTTGATCGAGCTGGGACACAGAGGGGCTCTGAAATGCATAATTGATGCTCCCGCATATTACCTTACATCTTCCATTTGGCCCTAGCCGGAACAGCAAGTCATCACCAATCATTAACAATGCAGCTAATTATTTTGAAAGAAAAATAATTCCTGGCGGGGGAGGGTAGACAGAGGGAGGTCCTTTTGTAATCCAGAGTTTGGTGTCTGATTTCAGACAGAGAAATGAGATATGGCCATCCATCCACAAGCCATATTTCACACAGTCTCACTCTGTCCCTTGCCACCAACACTGACTAGATGACTGAAGATTATTTTGCCTGCATAGTGTGTGTGTGTGTGTGTGTGTGTGTGTGTGTGTGTGTGTGCACGCACTCCAAGTTCCAGTGTGATAGCTGAAATTTTTCAAGGATATTTTATTGTTTGGACAACTGTGCAAAAATATACTTTTCAATAATATACAAACATTCTGTACATTTACCTTTCATTTGCGTATGATAAAACAGTCTTTGGTGTGTTCATATTATCAGATGTAATATTCTGCACATTCAAGGTAAACATTCAAAACATACTTTTTTCCAGTAAGGCAGTGAAGCTATATAAAGTGAACAACAGGTTTTCTTGGTGAAATAATATACACATCAATGTGTAAAAGACTAACTAAACCTAACAAGGTTGGACAATCTAAAAGACTTCATTGCACCACTTTAGAGTTAAGTATAGTAAACCAATACCATTACTTCTATAAAGTGAGTGCAAGTGTTAAAAGCCCTTGAGAATGGTCATACTTACCAAATAGATGCCTGTGAGGTTTGGTGTTGTGAGAAGCATTAATTGTACACAATAGGCTTTCTGGAAACATTAAATGCTCAGTGATTGAAATGTACTATACACCGTTCACTGTGGAGTCTTCCCCATGATGAGAATACTCATAAGGAAGACCATGGCGAAGAATATCCACATGAAAAACCTGTCCATCACCTTGGCGACCTTCTTCCACTCGGCCACCTTGATACAGGTTGACCGCTGCTCGCGGAAGCAGTTGGCGATATACTCTACGTTGCGCACCAGCATCGAGTGGTCCCCCGAAAGCAGACTGTCCTCCCAACAGCTGGGGGGGCAGCAGAATCGGCAGGAGCAGCTGGTGGTCGTGAAGGTTGGGGGCTTCTTCTCATCAGGACAGCAGGAAGGGGGAGCCTCCTTCAGGCAACTCTTTGACTCGTTAAGGCCCTCATAGGTCTGAGAGACCTGAGAGTTGGGACAGAAGACCTCTTTATGCTCTTCTGGGATGTTGGGGAGAGATGGAGAGCGGGACTTGGGGTGGCGTCCCACACCTTTCTTGTTCTCTGGACTTCCTGGTGCCTTGAGTATGCCGTTGGGCTGAGGGTGAGCCTGGTTGTTGCGGGCCTGGTGCTGCTGAAGGTTCTTCTGGTTTTGGTGCAGCCGGTTGTGGTAGTGGGTTTGAGTGTGATGCTTGTGGTGACGGTGGTGATCCTCCAGGGTCTCGTCTTGAGGGGAGGTGCAGTTCTCGCCGACTTCATACACAAAGAAAATCTTGGACATGTAGTCTATGATGAGAACCTTGGCCCACTGGGGGACAGGCTTGGCCTCAGCCCCACAGAAGTGGATGTTCATGATGAAGATGGTCAAGGCAGTGGACGCTGTGATCATTGTCATCGTCGCAACATAGTACTTTCCTGTTTAAAAGACAACCAAAACAAAGACTGTGGCGGTAAGCTGTCTTCCTGCTTGTCCAGAAATACCACATAAATACTAAAGAAATACTGGATTTACATCTATCACTGTCCCTTCTTCACTGACTTATGTGGTTTGAACGATGTGCAGTAACATAAGGAAATTACAGTCAACACCTATATGGTTAGTCTATACTGTCAATAAGCAATCAGACTATGTGCAAATGTACACTTACACACATGAATGTTAATTTCTGGACAATGAAATATATGCATGCCACACAACTACAGCAACAACTTGCAATTACATAGTGGTTTATCAATACACCCAATTGCCTCATAGCACTTTTCATTGAAGGGAGATCACACTAACCACCACCCAAATGCACAAATGCACAGAAGCCATTATGAGTCACATCATTTACACACACTAGCTTAAGGTACAGTGAGGAAACACACAGACATACACAGGCACACAGACAGAGACAGAGACAGAGACAGAGACAGAGACAGAGACAGAGACACAGACAGAGACACAGACACAGACACAGACACGCACACGCACACGCACACACGCACACGCACACGCACACGCACACACGCACACGCACACACGCACACGCACACGCACACACGCACACACGCACACACACACAATTAACAAATTGAAGCAACACAGATGTAAGGGTAACTTAAATTTTAATTAAGGTGCACAGTCCTAATCAAGGACTCTGATTAAAATGCAGTAGCATTGAAACGTTAGTCCCCCCCATTCTGCTGTGCACCTCAATTAAAATTCAAGTTCCGCTTACCTCTGTGTCTCTCCCATTTGTTACTTTTATCATCAAGACTGTCCCTCATCGTTGATGCATCAGATGACCACAGAAGCACTACTAAATCTCCTAAAAACACACACACACTTGTTTGGGGTGGAGAGTGTGGGAACACACAAAAACACACACACACACACACAAACACACACATACTGTACACACACACACACACACACACACAGATGGCAATCCTGGGTTCAAAAAGTGAAAACCTGGCCACGTTTTCCTTCTAACAGAGATGACTTACCTGAGTAGTTGATCTACCTGTTCTGAGTGCTCATTACGGTCAGCTGATTTAGAGCTAGTTGGATGAAATTTGTGGCAGGGTTTTTACTTTCTGAACCCGGGATTGTCACCTCTGCACACACACACACACAATGAACAACATACCTATAAGCGGCACGCTCTCTGACGGCGGCATGCTCTCGGCCACCATGAGCTGGAAGACGGTCAGCGCCAGCAGGACGGTGACGCCCAGAGAGACCTTCTCCCCAGAGTCTGCAGGCAGGTAGAAGCCCAGCGGAGCCAGGAAGGAGATGAGGAAGCAGGGCAGCAACAGGTTGAAGATGTAGAAGGAGGAGCGGCGCTGCAGGAGCACCGTGTAGGTGATGTCCGGGTAGGGGTCCGCGCAGCAGCCGTACATGATGATGTTCTTCTTGGCCGGCATGCCGTGGCACTCCCACTCCACGTTCTCCACAAAGTCCGACAGGTCGCCGCTGTTCATGCCCATGATGATGTCCACCTGTGGCCAGATGGAGATGGACATGTGGATGTGATTAAAGTGTTCACACAGGACAGCCTCAGTCACAGGTCAACATTAGTTAACTGCCACAATAAGCCTATAGTGTATAAGCTTTCTAAGCACGACTCCTATTGCCAATTTGATATAGCCAATGGAACCAAGTTAATGGAGCAGCACACACGCTAATGACATTGAACAGGGCAGCAGCCCGAATAAGTCACTGGTACTTCTGATGAGAGCGCAGTCTCCTAAATGTGAGCGAATTTAAAATCTACTGGTGATTAAAAAGACAGTCATGTTGGTTACACTTTATTTTACTGTCCCTGTTACATTAACTAGGTACAGTGTAACAAAGTGTGTAACAATAACTAACATTATGCACTTGGAGTTAGGGTTAGGGTTAGGTATGTACATTGTAAGTATATAATATTGCACGTTGTTACATGTAGATATACTTACAAAGAACCATAAAATAAAATGTTACCAAAGGGTCTTTATGAGCCTACTAAAGCAATTACTTTTGATAACTGTTGCAATTAAAGCTATTACTTGTTGAAGATAAAACCGGGTAACTAGATAACTACAGCTGGATAAAAATGGACAACTAATTTAATGGTCAAAATTAAATGATTTTTTGAGAAAAGTCTAACATCCTCTGATGCCAACTCCTTTATTCACTCATCAATGATAGTAAACTGAATATCTTACGGTGAAGGCTGTGTGGACAAAAAAGAGGATGTATTTTTTTTTTTAAATGTTCCTTTTGTTTTAAAAAGGATATGTCATACACCATATGTCATGTCATACACGTGATATGTCATACACCATATCATATCAAACCAAAATAACTGCCAGATTAATCTGTAATGAAAGTAATCATCAGTTGTATACACCTGGTTGTGTAAATGTATAAAAGTGTATAAATATGCATGTGTGCTCACTTGGTTTCCATTGTAGGTCCAGGAGCCAAAGGTCAGATTGCACTGCTGGTTATCGAAGGGAAAATACGACACGTCCACCACGCAGGAGCTCTTAGTGATGGAAGGCGAATCCCAAATGATCTCCCCATTGTATCTCAGCTCCACGTTGGTCTCCATGGGCCCATTGTCGTCGTCATCCGCCCTGGAGACACACACACACACACACACACACACACACCACACACACACACACACACACACACACACACACACACACACACACACACACACAACGAGCCAGAGGGTAAGTGAAAGCCTGTGGGAGGGATTGTCCAGCATAGATTCCATTCTGTTCCAGGCTGTGAGCCAGCTTATCTGTTACAGCCAGGGCAAAGATCTTTATGCATGTATGAGAGTCAGTGTTTGGGTTGTGTGCATGTGTCTGTGTGTGTCTGTGTGTGTCTGTGGGTGTGTGTCTGTGGGTGTGTGTCTGTGGGTGTGTGTCTGTGGGTGTGTGTCTGTGGGTGTGTATATGCGTGCTTGTGTGCATGTGTAAGAGAGAGCAAGGGAGAAAGAAAGAGAGGTGTCAAACAACAGCCCTGGCGAGTACGCCACTAAGACAGAGTAGCTATGCAGACATAAATGACATTAAGGAGGATAAGAGTGCGGCTTGTAAACAAATAGATCTTTTTAACTCATGCCAAGTCTTTCGTTCGAAATGAAGCATAGTGTTACTCGAGCGGACTTGAATTTAACATGGTGTAATTACAGCAAAAAGATGAGTTGCAGTCTAAGATGTGAGGAGTAAAATCATAGCTAAAATAATATGTGTGCTCACAGCAATCTGTGAGTAGGTACATTTGGCAAATGGTATTTGTAATCAATATATTCTTGAATTTATAACAACTAAGTGGATTCTAACTGCTCATTACACATTACACCCTGGAAAATGAAATACATGAATCATGGTAATCATACAGTCATTATGTAGAAAAGACATTGCAGCACTTGCAAATTCATAGTGATTGGATTGGAAAGGGTGGTGTGTGTGTGTGTGTGTGTGTGTGTGTGTGTGTGAGAGAGAGAGAGAGAGCGAGGGGGGGGGCAGAGAGAGAGAGAGTAGGAAAGAGAGAGAGAGAGAGAGAAGGTAAGGTGAAGGGAGAGGGAGAGAGACAGAGAGAGAGAAAGAGAAGGAGAGGTCAAGGGAGAGTAGGAAAGAGAGAGAGAGAAGGTAAGGTTAAGGGAGAGGGAGAGGGAGAGGGAGAGAGACAGACAGAGAGAGAGAGAGAGAGAGAGGAAGGCCAGGTGAGGAACAGACACTGCGTCTGCACGTATGGGCGTACTTGTTGTAGAGGACGATGTCGGGCCGCCACACCATGCTGCTGGGAATGCGGATGACCTCCAGGCCGTCATAGTCTTCTTTGTCCCACTTCAGGTACGCATCATGCCACGTCTGCCTGATCCACAAATACGCTATCAGCACCTGGTTCCTTTCATCCTACACAAAGTGATAGATGGAGAGAGAGGGGGGGGGGGGAGAATGAGAAAAGAACACAAACCAAGAAATAGAAAGAGAGAGAGAATGAAAGAGAGAGAAAGAGAGATAGGGAATGAAAGACAGAGAAAAAGAGATAAAGAGAGATAGGAAGGGAACGACAGAAAGACAGAAGGAGAAGGAGAAAAGAACACACACCAAGAAATAGAGAGTGAGGCCGAGAACACAGACAGAGAAAGTGAGAGAGAGAGAGAAAGGGAACAAGAGATAGGGAGGCGAAGACAGAGAAAGACAGAAGGAGAACAGAGACACGAACACTAATGACAACTAGAAGCTGTAAGAACGATATACTGTAGGTTTGTGCTAAGCGATGCAGGCGTGACTGACTACTGTAATCTCAAGGCTTAACAGATACTGTACAAGTGTATCAAGTGGCCCGCATCTCTTGCATCTAAAGGACATGCACAGAAAGTTAATCTTAATCTATTATGCAATCGCAGTCTCACCATGAGGTCAGACGGACAGAGAGTGAAACTCAGACCTGGCCGTTCATATTAGGTGGATAGACACACAGACAGATGGATGGAGGAAAGGAGGGAGGGAGGGGGGCATATCACTATCAGAGGCTGACACTAGACTTAGCAAGGGCAAGCAGAGAAGGACAGTCAACACCCCCCCTTCCACCCCCCCCCACCCCCCACCCCCACCGCTCTATCATTGCCACTGCCCGTAACAGGACACATACAAACACACGCTAAGACACAGACACACACTCAGAGAAAAAAGGTCAAAGCCACCAGAGTATGAACAAACACATGGGTAATGAGGCTGTCTGCACGACAGCCTGACATCATTAAAAAAGGACAAAACAAAAAGAAGTGCTTACAAAGGACCCACATCAAAGCCCACATCACGGCAGCTAGTTTTCCAAAGAAGTAACAAGGCAAGCAGAGGTGTTAATTATGACATTTATTCAGGTTCTGATTCTGATAAGCCAACTGTACAGAAACTTTGTTCAATTCATCAGCAACACCTGGACTTGGCTTTGCTACTTCTTTGCTATTTGGCTGCTCTGAGATAGATAGTAGGTCCAAAGGAGAAGGGAGGTCAGCTGAGTACTAAAGGTGAGAGTGTGATGGAGAAGTCATGACCTGACCTTACGGACACAAGGTGAAGAAGGCAGAGATCATTATCAGGTGCAGTGCTTTGTCTACACCACCCTACGACATCGTGCGATCTGATCCGATCTGATCGGACCAGATCACCGTCTGATCGCAGACCAGAGGGAAAAGGGGTTCACGAGGTTATCTATAACACTCAGATGGTGCCGATCGAAACAGCAAGGACTCACCATGTCTTTGATTTGGGACAAGGTGACCTGCAGCGTAACGTTAAGTGCCTTGTCGGTGTCCTCTACAGGGCGCAGAGCATTGGAGTAGTTCTCCATCAAGTCGGTCATCAGCTTCTGAGCGTAAAAGCCCTTTGCAGAACTTGCCACTGTTGTGTGAGGATGAAAGTGATGAAGCACTTATGTTCAGAAAGGCTGATAGAAATGAAAGTGAGCTTGTGGTATATAAGTAAAAAGATGAACTTGTCTTAATTATAACAAGAAAATAGTCCTTTATGTCTGCCTTATTCAGTGTTGGCCACCCTAAGTGACCGTAAGTAATGAATTACTTTAACAGGCACTTGCATCATGTAGCTTTACTGTCAGTCTAGTTGTAATGAATTTAATACAGACTCTTTATATCACTATTAACGCAAACATGCTCAAAATACACAAGAAAATGACAAGAGCTCAACAAGACAAGTCTAGCTCAACTTTCTACAGGCAAGATGATTAATATTTTGAGGTAGAGGAGTAGGCCTGTGCCCTTTTAGTTTAAAATATGGCATATTGTAACATAATAGTTTTATTATTATTATTATTTTAAAATATTTAGTATTTCCACCAGCATGTCTACTTTTACGACGTTCTTAAGCCCAGCCGACGTTCTTAACGTCTATCTTTTTTCTGACATTTTTATAACCAGTTTGATCAATTGTCAAAATTATAGCCTACATGAACATGCAACCACGAGCACCCAACTGGGGGACCCAAGACCAGGTGACTTAAAGGTTAGCAGTGCCTATTCATTAAGACTTACCTCTCACCACCATCATTGCAAAGTACATGTACAAAACTCTTCTTTGCATTTTTTCGTTTTCATAACCACTTTTCAATCCGAAATGTTAAGGTTTTTTTCCACGGAGAGTTTTGCGAACTCTAACGAGACCAGTCGACCTTCATACTGCACACTCAACCCCAATTAAACTCATTTCCCTCGTAAATTCCGAAGAGCGGTTTCCGTTTGCTTGTGTCCGTGCGTTCAGATCGGTCGTTTTTAACGCTTGGCGCTTGGTACAGCCAAGCTGCGCGCAGACACGGAACAGGAGCCCGGGCTATCACATACCACCGGAGGAAACTAGACGCCCTTGAACCATATCGCCTCATCGAGCACCGCTGCTATTCAGCTGTCAGTCAGACGCTTGGCAGGTGACCTTACTGCATCGGAGAAGGAGGTAATAACAGATGAACCGATAATTCATTGACACTAATGATGCTAAAAAGCCATATTTGAATGCTGCGCCATTTGCATTCCTGGCGGCGTAAAAGCAGCTACGTTCCACGCGATAATCATTTGGGATGCCTCGACAATACTTAAATAACATTTACCTGTAAGTACACTTGAACGTGATATCTTCTATTGTATGGGACACAGAGGGTTCAGATGAGGTCATTGTGTACTTGGACACCACAACCAGTCATGGAGCTACCTTCACCCAGTGAAACTGACAAAAGCAAATCTTTTTCATTTTCTTCTAAAAAAATCTATAATAATAACAATAACAATAATAATAACAATCATACTATTATTATCATTCTTATTATTATTATTAATAACAATAATAATAATATTGTATTAGAATAATTGTATAATAATATGATTATTTATAGGCCTACTAATAATAATTATTATTACTATTATTATTATTGAGAATAAGTTATTAGCATAAATAAATAATGATAATAATAATAATAATAATAATAATAATAATTATTATTATTATTATTATTATTACAAAAAAAAAAGTCTTGGGCGTGCATTGTCTATTGAATACAAGTAGGCCTATTTCTAAATGTTGTGTTTATTTGTAAGGTGTAGGCTATTTATAACATTGCAAATGGTAGTTTTGCACTTTAAATGATTGAAATGTATACTGTATAGGGGCTACATCTGTGAAATTCAATCAATTCAATCAATTAATAACACATTCTACATATATATATATATATATATATATATATATATATATATATATATATATATATATGTAGAATGTGTTATTAATTGTATTTATTATTATTATTATTATCACTATTATTATTACATTACTACCCATTACAACTCCTGTTGGCTGTCTTACTTGGGAATGCAAGTGGAAACTTTGAGGTGCGGATTAGGCTTCTCCACATCCTTCCCGATCTCCGTTACCACTGAGATTAAAACTCATTCAAGCTCTCTCCTCCTCCTCTCCTCAGATACTCATCACCCAAAAAAAGGAAAGGTACAAAACGGGCTTTTGTTGCTGTAGGTGTCGGTATGTAACTCGAGGCCCTGCCAGGCTGTAGCATGATAGCAGGTGTTTTATCAGCATGGGATGGCGACATGGTGCTACCGGGAAGTCTCTGGAGCGCTGCCCTCCTTGCCGCACGCATCTCTGCCAGTCCCTCCATGTCCCCTGGCAAGTCTGCCGCCATGGAGAGATGACAACGAACCTGTTACCTCTAGGGCACGAGTCGGCGTCTGCTAATTACCGTTGCGCACACCTGTTTCTCTGGATGCGAAGCATCTCAGTGGCATTATGTGTGTTGTGACAACAGGGCGACATTATTCCAGGCAGCGTCCCACAGTACCGCGGTGTTTATCTTGCCAAGGGAAAGGGAGGGGGATGACTTATGGAGGCGTTTCAACCACAACATGCACCCCAGTGTAACCATCTGCTACTGGTTTCCTTGGATCAGAGTACGGATGAATGAACACACATGCCACAGCACTTTTTCTGTCCTAATGCTCCTCCTTCTTCCCACAAACATGTGAGAACAGAAATTACTGGCTTCCTCATTACTGATTTTTATCCTCCCTCAATTAAAACCATATTTTTGCCTATAAAGACGTTGTACATTGCAGCACAAGCAAAAATGCAACTCAGCCAGTCCCTTTAACGCTTGCTGGCTTTCTTGCTCTCGTTTCCTCACACACGCACACCACACAGACAAGCAAGCACACACACACAAACTCTCTGATCTTCATTAATTTGCTTGTTCTACTTTCTCAGGCTAGGCTGCAACTGAAATTCCCAGAGGAATTTCATTTCCCAACACCACACTAAATTAGCCACACTCTAGTTTTGACAAGAGAGTGCCACTACCCACTCTTTAAAATATGCACACACATGTACCACAGGAGAGAGAGAGAAACATAAACACATTGTATGCAGTAGTCATTCTCTAAAATATTTATGTATATTTTTCATATACATACCATTTCATGATAACGATGACAGTAAAGTGAATTTAATGAAACCAAAAGCAACCATATTTTTTCTGTTTTCGTTTTGTCCTTTTTTCCCCTAAATACGCTGCCTTTCAGTTCGCACTGTCTTTTTCTTCACTGTATGAAGATCTTAAGTCATTAACCTTGTAGCACTAAGATCAACATTAAATAAGGGCAAAGGAGCATCATTTGGCATCCTCTTATTTACATTGTTCATACTACTCCTACTATACTGTCATGCAAAGGCAAAAGACCGTAACTTCAATTTTGGGTAAAGATTAGTTATTTTCTTTTTTGGAACAATAAATATGAACTTGGCTTGTGGCCAAATGTCTTGAGTCAATTTTGTTGTTTTTTTGGCGGTGGGGGGGCAAAGATGTTGTCATAACACTGAAAACACATGCAAGCGGAAGATTTTGAAAGTTATTTTTCTTCAGTTACACACTCTGGTAAGTTCAGTTCTTTTGCCTTTGTAGGGCAGACTAGTTCTACTACTACTACTACTACTACTACTACCCCCTCCCAAAAAATCCCCACCCCCAACCCAACCCAACCCTTCGGTTTCTTCTGGTTTCATAAAGTCCATTTTGTTTCAGCCACGGTCGCCAAAGGCCAGTTCCCGAGCAGCTCACGCTCTGAGCCACAATAAGCTGCTTTGACACAAAGTCTCTTGTAAACAACGCTGGACACAACACAACATAAAAACTGAGCAGATATAATACATGGAATACCTTTACCCAATGATTTCCCACATGTCCTTGGTTTTTAATTTATACAGACTTTAATAGCATTATTTACAACTGAAATCTTCTTTTGTCATGTCATTTTTTTAAAGACATTGTTTTGTGGGTGTGGCAACACTATTCTCTCTCTTTTTTTTTCATTTAACAATCCCGTCTTGGTTGGTTCAGGCTATGCTGTTTTTAGAACAGTGAGGGGGGATTATGGGTATCAATTCTTTACATTAAATGTTTGCTTGAAAGTGGGAGTCCAAATGTCTTCCAAATAAAAAAAGGGGTGGGGTGTTGGGGGGGGGGGGGGGTGGGGATAGATGTGGCTGATTGTACATAAAAGAGGTAGGGTTGGAGGAACGGGGGAATAGTTTAAAAATGCCCGGTGAGAAGTGACCTGGCAACACAAAGGTAAGAGAGGAGCGTGGTCAGAATGGAAGATTGGAAAAATAATAAAGCCAGAAGAACTAAAAAAAGAGAGCAGCGGCATATTTAAAAAGAAATGGTTTTTAAAAAGCAAATGAAAGGCAATGGACAGCAGAGTAAAATAAGGAAGAGTGAAAAGGGGAATAGATTGTGTGTGTATGTGTGTGTTTGTGTGTGTGTGTGTGTGTGTGTGTGTGTGTTTGTTTGTTTGTTTGTTTGTTTGTGTGCGTGTGTGTGTGTTTGTTTGTTTGTTTGTGTGCGTGTGTGCGTGCGTGCGTGCGTGCGTGCGTGTGTGCGTGCGTGTGTATATCTGTATGTATGCAGGGAAAAAGCAAAACCATACCTTGTTGGGTGGGAAAAAAAACTGCAAATGCCCATGAGTGGGAATAAGGTAAGAGAAAGGAGACATTGGGGAAACAAGAGAACTAGAGTCCAGGAGAGTTTAATCTTTGAGTAAATCTGGTGTGCTGGTCGGTGTTGGTGTTTGTGTGTGGGTCTGGTCAGAGGGACTTAACGTGTTGACACCGCAAGATGGATCTGAAGATGTGAGGGCTTCTCTTGGGGACTTAATGAGAGGAGTGGGCTGTAGCAAGAGACTACGAGAATGGTTGTTTGTGTGTGTGTGTGTGTGTGTGTGTGTGTGTGTGTGTGTGTGTCAGAAAGAGAGAGTGATAGAGAGAGTGAGAAAGAGAGAATGAGAGTTGTAGATGAGAGAATTAAGGAGATGGGGAGGATGATGGTCTTAGGGTAGGTGCAAGCAAAGAGTGGAATCAGTTGCTAAGCAAGAGCTCTGTCGCCGTCTCCACATCCCAGGATTTTGATGACAACGCCACTATTACCGCATTCTGCAAGGAGCAAAATAAAACAATTCACAAATTATCTCACTTACCACATACAAAACTGCAACACAACTTGCCATACATTTTCCAAACATGATTAAGTGTCAAGTTTGGTTACAGTTTTTTTTTTTACAGTATTTTAACAGTTCCTGTTGCTACAATGTACGGTACAGTGTGTCTACTTATGAAGTACAGTGCAACAAAGTGTTTTACAACATGTAACTGTACGTAATTACTTTGTACCTTGGGGCCTGTGGTTGGGGTTAGGGTTAGGATTAGAGTTAGTGTAAGTGTTACCTAAAGTGTTACTGCATAATGTTACATAATGTTGTTGCATACAGATACACTGAAAAGAGGCTGTTCAAATAAGGCGACACCCCGAGTTCTTCCAAAATTTTCAGCAAACCCACTTACTTTGTCAAAGCCCATTGCGCAGAGCTTGTCTATTTTGCGTGTGTATTCTGGACTGGAGACAGGAGCGCCGGCGTATACATGTGACCAGAGCCGAGCCGTCTGTTTGAACATCTCTGGGTTCTGCTTATACTGGAGATTAAGCAGGTAACGTTTAGGGTCATTACAAACTAAAACCAGCATACGTTAGCTTCCATAGTCAAAATATCATGGGAACACTTTATTTTACGGTGTCAGTGTTAGAGTGTATTTACCTAATTAGATGCAGTGGCACAACCTAGGTTACAATATGTAATATCATGTACCAACAATGTACTTTTGTGACAAAAATACATTATGTAGGTACAACACTAGTGCATGATATTACATATTTTTACACAGGTTGTACCACTGTACCTAAGAAGGTAGATACACTGTAAAACTGACGCCATTAAATAAAGTGTTTCATTATGCCAAATGCAACTGAAGCATTACTGTGGTGTCTGCTGTGAAAAAAAGAAACCTAAGAATGAAAACAATGTTTGAGTCAGAAAAATTACACCAGCCATTGCATAAGCATTATGATCATTACGCCAACTTCAGCTAAATCATCACTGTGGTGTCTGCAAGAAATAAAAACAAAAATGATTCAGGTTTTTGTTGTCCTAATGGAGACTTGCTTAAGAGGCAAAAAGTGTTGGGCTAACTGGCATGTGCATTAAAATAGAGGACCTAAAACGTATCAGAGTGCCTCGCATTACTGGACTGTGTATACCTAACACAGCAAAGTCCTCCTATCTTATCTAATTGTTTTGCCCTCTTGAAGAGCTCTTGATATTATTTACTTTTTTAAAACCAATGAAGCACTCGCCTCAATGAGTTCTACTTCACCATATCCACACACATTCTTTGAGTTACCTCAGATGTGATACCATTACAGACAATGTTACTTGTGGGAAAATTGTTTCTTAATGGTCAAGAGACGACTGACCTGATTGGCAACCACGGCGTCCTGTGGGTCATCTGGCTCAGCTGCGGCCAGTAGAGCCTGCAGCGACAACAGCACCGTCCGCAGGGTCATAGCTGCCGCCCTGGAGCCCAAGCAGACCACACAAACACTTCAATACAGGCAGCGTTACCCCGCTCCAAGCAGACCACAGCCAATCCTCCTTCGCAGTCCAAACTGCACTTTATGCACTTCACCACCCCCTCACCACCATCACCTATTCTACCTCTGCCCTTCATCAGGTAGCCATCCCCTAACTTCATTCTATGCACTTTACTCTCCCCTTCCCAATGCACAGTTTAGACTAATAATCCGAAATTTCATTGCATGTCCATGCGGACGCCCCGGGTTCAGATCCCACCAGGAGTTATATTACTCTAGGTCTTACCCACGTGTAGCCAGTACACTCCTCCTACCTCTAAATCTACCCAGTACACACATAAAATATTCTTGTATCCTTGTAATAATTCCTTTCTCACTAGCCCACAGCAGGGACATGTCACCAACAGAAAGTTGTACAATGGGCAATCAATATTATTTCATTATGTTTTTGTGACACAAAAGTTAGATCCCATTTTACATGTACAAAACATTTACCCACGCTGCGTCTTATTTTTGTGCTATGCAGTATCTTGTTGCTATACACCTGAAGCTGTTTAGTTTTTTGTATTTTTATTGTTTTGTAATTATTATATTAGGACCAAACAGCACCTTGATGTACCCCTTACAATTTCATTGTCCTTGCAGCATGTCTCGTTGTTATACAATGACAATACAAGCTTTTGATTATATTCTATTCCATCCTGTAAAGTGCGTGGAAGGTAAAAATACAATCCAATACTATCCATGGCAAAGAAATTTGAACTTGAACCTGAGATAGAGGAGGTCACTAGTCCATAGCAGGGACATGTCACCATTGAGCTTCTTTTATTATTAGATATTTTTGTGACATGACACATAAATTAGATCTTGTTAAAGCAAAACAATATAATTTTTTATTTTATACGCATGTATGACAACTGTTTTGGATGGCATATAGTCATATAAAGGGTGGATACACATAAGTGGAATTTCCACCAGCCATAAAGGATAATGCACTGTGGAATTCTAGGTGGAGGGTAGGAATCCACCTCAAAATAAAAGAAAAAGCTTTACAGCATGACATTCCTGACTGTGCTACCATCAAACACCCATGAGCATCTTCTAGCAGTGCCAATAAGGCTCGGGAGAATGTTTGGAATGTTTTTTTGCCTTTTAGGTAGCTAGTCCACTAATTTTACACCAAAACCCCAATGGTGTTGCTTAAACTGTGTGAGAAATAATCACAATCCTTGGCAAAGAATTTTAACTTGAACTTGGGGAGGTAGAAATTGGACTTACCACTGGTCTTTGAGAATGTCCAGGCATATGGCACCAGTCACGGAGCTGATGTTGGGATGCCAGATTTTTGTAATAAATCGCACCTAGGTAAGAGGGGGGTCGAGAAGAGCAAAGCCAAAGCTCATGATATTATTACATCCGACAAAACATCACAAAGTTAATCTGATGCAACATGGCACTGAGGCTTACTTAGTTTGTACTTAGGTTTAGGTATTTGCCGTCTTGAAGCTTATCCCCCTCTTGCGCAATTTTACATCTGTAAATCTGGCCAAACGGGACAAACCACATACACTAACTAACTAGAGACACGCTATGCAGGCCTACCTTTGGCGGGTTGAATGGATAAGTTTCTGGAATTTTGATTTCTAACTGATATCTCCCTCCTGGAGGAAAAGTAAGGAGAGAAGAGGAGGTTAGATCAAACCAATAACAATGCATTATGATCAATACATTTACCACACACGTCTTTAGGTCACAGTGAACTCACTAGACCAGTCTCAACTAAGTAAAGGATGTAGTTCTTTATGGATTGAGTGTGTTGTCAATCTTTAGAAGGCATTAAACAGACCGAAAGTTCTTTACCTTCATAGGGTGTGTCTGGGGGTCCTGCAATCTCTCCCTTCAGTTCTGTGAAGTTCTCATCCACTAGGTCCACCTTGATCTGGTTTTTACTTGTCTACTCAGAGAGAGTAAAGAACATACATAAGTGCAAACTTCTGAATAGAACGAGAAGAGGCATAAAATCAAAAGACACAAATGCAGCAACAAATACATACGCCAATTGGGAACCCAGCTTTCCAGAAAAGTGCATGCTCTTTCAAAACGACAGGGTCACATGCTCCTATTATTTCTTTAACAAAGGATTTACAGAGCCTGGGTGATTATGTTTTCCTGTCAAGAACTGTGATTTAATCTACCTCTTGGTCAATAAAAGCACTAGGAGACAAGTACCTGTTATATGATTTAAAGGGCAGGTTCCACCGCTTATCAAGCACAAAAATAACGGCTTTTTTAGAAGCAGAAATCCAGTTAATGCGCTGTCAGAGTGCAAGTCCAAAGAATATTATTGCTCATTTCTAATGAAGGTTGTCATTAAAACGTTGTCACCATCACCCCTTTAATCGGCCCTATCAGCACTGCCAAAACAACGCAAGCTAAACTGGGAGTACATTCCTTGCCTTGGCTGAAAATGCTGTTACAGCATTAGCAAAAAATACCTACCGACACGTAAGCAGCAACCACACATGAGAAAAAAAAATGTCCCAGTTAACCTCTGCACGCTAGCAACCAAGGTAAGAATGTTATTATGACCAATAACAAGTAACAGTAACATTGGGCCTTGGCATAACAGGCTAGCGTTGTCTTACTGGCCTTAGCATGAAGTTGTCTGCCTTTTCCGCAGCGAACTGTGAAATTCAATCCATACTAGCATATTATACATAATTCTGATGTCGGCATGAAGTCATACCGATCCTCCCTCACGTAACTTGCAACACTGTAATTCTACAACAGTTGTGTTATTGATACTTTTGTCTACAATAACCAAGTTGAAAATGATATTTTTTTGTTGTTGATAGCGCTAGCTAGCTATCTAGACACATAGCCAGCAAACATTGGATAGAATAGGGTTTGTTTTGAAGTCAACCAAGCACGGCCCATGGCCAAATTATCGTACGGATGTTGTGGTTTACAGGACAAAATCACTAGCTTACCTCTTCGCTTTTCAGAACCTCCTTAAATTCCCGTTTTATCCTTTGGACAGCGATGTAGGCCATGATGCCGTCGCGTACTTGATGTATGAAATAAGATCGGAGTCCGCGAGTAGGGTCTCGGTGGGATTCGGCCTGAAAACACGTTTAGGTGACAGACTAGGACGCCCCCCTTCTCACTTTATCTCTATCCTAGTGCCTGTCACCCTAAATGTTTGTCACCGTAAAATTACCGTAGATGCAGGATTTCTACGTTTCGCACCCCTGTGATACGACCGCTTCTTCATTGGTTTCCTGAATTGTACGAACCTATACTTAACAAAACATGACAGCGCCATCTATTGCAATGGCTGCCACATGATAGTATGTTTTTAAACACACTACATCCTCTCAAGTGCAAGTAAACCTTAAAGTAGCCCATTGTAATAATTCCTGTCAATGTAATTTCTGCCAATCTCACTGTTAGTGCTGGTCACTGCACATGACAAACTGTTTTTTGATATACATTCACTTAATCATCTTCACAGAGAAAATATTATTCCCAGAGTTAAAATGCCCAGAGTTCAAATGTAGCCATGTAGGACATACTGCCAGTTACCAGTAGACATCAGAGCTGACTAAACAGTGGCTTGTTTAAAAGAAACAGATAATTATATATAAATATATTAGTTCATTAATTAATTTAAAAAAAAATCATAAGTGTGGGCATGAAAGTTATACATTGTTTGAAAAATGTTAAGTTTAATTAAAACATTATTGGGCTATTATATTATTATTTGTCTTTTAAAATATAGATTTGGGGAAGTGTTTGTTTATATTACTCTTGTTTATAATGTTTTTTGACTTGTACATGTATTTATATTTTAGGCACATTGAATGACCATGATGTAGCCTGATTAGGTGCTAAGCTGTAAAAAATAAAATTGAAATTAAAAACTGAACATAGGCCTAGATTAATTTATTTACTTATTTATTTACGGGTTTTTGCTCATTCATGGTGTGAACAAGAGATTTGTCAGGCTCATATAGTCTCAGTAAGCTACGGTTTGGAATATATGGTTTGTCACTGCTGATTTTCACAAAATAGGTTTCCCAAAAAGGTTATGGTATCAGAACACATCTAAACATAATGGACATAGCTAATTTCAGAGTTGTCTAAGAAACAGAACTAATGTAGACCTTTAAAGAAATTCACACAATTAGCTTAAGGTGTTCTATCGTTAATGTTTCTTTAGGGATAGGATCTTTAGGGACCTTCTCTGTAGAGTGTGTAGATCAGTGAGGAACAGATCACAGTACAGGCCTACTTTCAGTCTGGTGGTGTATTTACTGATCATTTCCAGCAGGGGGCCTAACTGTATCAGAGATAAACAACTCAATTGGGCAATCTCAATCAGTAGGAACAGTGAATAGCATTGTGCATTTACATCATAGCTGACAATACAACAGTGTTGGAAATCACAATAAATGTATTTAAAAGAAACATGTAATAATAGTAAACAGGTGAGATAAATGATGACAGTATATCAAACTGATAGCACATCACTGATGCCAAAGCAATAAAGTCCTTGCTCAAAACAAAGTATGCCACAATTCAACAATGTATCTCTTAACTGCGTACTGCACAATGCCACTGAAATTTCATACAAAGGCCCTTATTAAGTGCTAACATTCAGGTATCAATTTCATATAAACATTGCTCAATTTCAGACATATAGACATATATTGTTAGAACACAGGTCATCTACAATACATAGCATGTGTGGGCACAAATGTCCGCTACAAATGATTGGACTGTCGTCTATATTAAATCCATTCATCAGCATGTAAATGGTGATGCAAGACGGCTGCGCAAATAGTCTGTCCCTCACATCCTCCGCACCACCCGCTGCATGGCAAATCTTTCCCAGTGCTGCCTCGTGAGTCGTGAAGGACTCATGGGGCGCATCGCACGTCCTCTCCCCACGCTCATTTTCCTCCTGACGAGGCCAACCAGAACTCCGGTGAGAATAGCGGCGCTGATGAAAACGCAAATGCCAAAGAACAGCAGTGGTTTGTTCTCCGCAATATTCGTGCAGACGGTGCAGCTAGCCCGGGCTGCAGGCAGCTGGCAGGATTTTAGTGCCTCTCTGTCCTCAGATGGGAACCCACCATGGGAGATGATGTCTCGGTATGCCCTGACAGAGCCCTTAGGACGCGACTGATAATGTGTAGGGCCGAACAGGCCAAAGTGAAACGTGTGACGGTCTTGGAGATTCCAAAAGTAAAATCCTTTGAGGTCAACACCATCCAACTGATGCGCTAGAGAAAATAAAACAACTAAATATTAGTTTAGTTCTGTAAAGGAAAAAAATGCTTTCATGTTCACACAAGCTGAACTACAGTGTATGTGTTGTGTAAGCCTTGTTGCCAACTGACTGAAGTTTATTTAGACTCAGATTGGCAGACACGTAACAGATAGGCTATTTATGTGGTGAAGACATGGCCTTCCCAGTATATGTGAAGAGTAAGGTTCACTGGTTGGTTAAACTCAAAAAATAAAACAGATGTTATGGGCTTAAGTCAATGTTTAAATAGTATATCAGTGCCGTCGATGTAGATTTACAAGGACACAGAAATATGTCCTGTTTATACAAAAAGCATTTCTATGTTGCAAGCAGAGCAAGGCGGAGAATGACATGACTTAATCTGAAGTGTTTGTACATCACAAGACTGAATATCACATCACAAAAAACATCTTTCATATCACTATTTTCAATTTTACAAATCTGATGATCATTTTTTTTCAAGGGAAGCAGCCTGTACTGCTATCAGTGACAAACACTGTTATGAAATCAAACCTCAAACAATCAACCCACAAGGTTCTTCATTCACATTTATGATCTCAAAGGTCTTCCATAAAGACATGTTTAAGAACAAAAACATATGATAAGACTTCTGTGTCACTTAGGTGACCATTGACCATGCACATGGCGAATGATGAGTAGATAACATGCTTACGGATGTACAAGAACTGAAAATTCTTGTATGCAATTTCATGTGATGTGTGTAATTCTATGTGAAGTGAATAATTAAAAATAGATAACAGGAAATGATTTGCATATGAACAACTGTTAATACTTAATATATGAATGTAATAGGCTACTAGATAGATACCTTTGCTTACATCAGGAGTACACACAAAATGTGAATTAGTTAATCAATATGTAGTGTAATAAGTTCTTCCCATTAACTCCCAGTAATGCTGGCTATTAAGAACAGTTTGAAGTAGGACATGCTGTGTGCTTTGTGTTTAGTTTACTTTACTAACCTTTCAGTGCCTCTTGCAGATACTCCCTGATGTAGGTTTGTCTCAGTTTATCATCATGAGATGCCTGGTCATCCACCCCTGAAGCCATGACAGCAATGGGATGCGATTCTCCGTAGCGACCCTTCACCCAGCTCAGGACCTTCCGAAGTCCCCAGGGCACCACAGCCTGTCCCAGATAGGAGACACGCCAGTTGGGGTCATTAAGGAAGGAACAGTCGTGGATGGGGCCATGCTGTTGATTCAATGCAGGCTGGACATTGGGGATTGGAGAGTTTCTGGGAGAGACCAGGCGTGTGGTAAAGTGGTTCAGAGCAATGAAGTCAAGGGCCCCGCTCAGCTTCTTCTTCTCCTGTTCTGTGAAGTATGGTAAAGGAGATTTCCTATCAGGATGTCCTTTTTCGTTGATGTACCCTCGCACTTGGTCTGGGTAGCCCCCTCCACCGTTGGCCAGGAAGGGATCCAGGAACCGTCCAAGCTCAAATAACAGGTAGCGGTCTGCAGCAGCTTTGTGGGTCTCCAGATACGGGTTGGCTGGCTCCACCCAATCAGCATGCAGCGTGAAGGTCACCTGTGCCCCTTGCAGTGGGCGATACTGGTCATTGTAGATGTGCCACACATTGGCGTGTGCCAGGAGGAGATGGTGGGCTGCCCTCAGGTGGGTCTCAATGCTTGCGTTGTACAGTTCAGCCAGACGATTGGGTTCATTGATGGTGATCCACGTGTGGACCCAAGAGCCCAGCTCTTGGAAACAGAAGCTTGCGTAGGCCTCAAAAGCCTCCACTGTGCTGTAGTTGAGCCACCCTCCGGCGGCCTGCAGTGGCTTCGGCATGCCCAGGGATGGTGACCTGTGGCTGGAGTGGTAGAGCGTGACTACTGCTTTGACCCTAAGTTTGTGGAGCTCCATCAGGAAACAGCGGTAGTACCGAAGCGCCTCCTGGTCCACGTGCAAGGGATCGCCGTCGGGGAGGAGGAGGGACCAGTCCAGGGCGAAACGATAATGCGAGGTCCGCGTTGCCTCCAGGAGATGCAGGTGGCGTCGAATGGACAGGAAGTCTGTGCACTGAGGACCACGTGTGCGGAGGGTGACACCAGAAACTGGCCGTAAACTGCCATCACCTGAGAAGTTCCAGCGGTAGACGCTGGGGTCGGTAAACTGAGGGGAGTACGGGTGGAGACGGACCTGTGGGAGGGCAGGAGGGAAAGACTGTTAGTTTCCAACGAGGTATAAATAGATAAATGGGGGCATTTCCCTAAAACTGTGTACTCTTAAACACAAATAGCAGCAGTGTCAGGCTAATACAAAGTCCTGCTGTTAGAGTCTAATTTTTTTGTTCTAAATTTATTTCATATCAACATAGAATTACATTTTGTTTTTGTGTTTGTCAATGACAGTATAAAGTATGCACAGACTAAACCAGATTATTATCTTAGGGCTAATTTTAAACTGCAGTCATATACATGTGGAATTTGTGGACTAAATTGATCATTTGTAGAGTAATGTGTTGACAAAAATCAGGCAATCTCTTGCAAAAATGAGGTGTAGTGGTATAAACATTTACCACAGTAGACATACTTACATGTAGGACAGGATCTGCCACTCCCCACTGAAAACCACAGGGGAATTGTCCATAAATGCTGTCAGAAGTCTTGTTGTCTGCAAAGCCCCTATCCATCACAACTTGTCTGTAGAACTTTGCAGAGGTTTTCGGGATCCTGTTTCGATCTGTGTCATTGAGGTCAACATAAAACAATCCCCTTCTCACACTGTAGCCATAATTCCACTCAAATCCATCTACCAGAGACCATGCGGTGTATCCAAGAACCTGAGCGCCATCGTATACAATGGCTGAAAAAGAATGGAGAAAGTGAGAACATAGTAGGCTGTGTCTATATGCCATTGTCTGGTACATCTATGCTGTTATTCTGTCATGTGGCATTGCCCCTGTTGTATTTACCTGTCATATTACATCAGTAATACTTTAATTCTTGCCTTTGTTCAGGTTTTTATATTGACAGTTATCTGTGTGCTAATTGTCTCATCAGTGTCTTTAGGTCTTCATACATGTATGTGTGGCCCTTATTCTTTACAGTTTCTCTTTCTTTCTTTTCTTCACTTTTATTAACATCCTTTTGCCAGGGACTACAGATGACACTTAGGCTTTGGGTGAATCTGGTGCATTTACAGACCCTATATAAATGAACCTGTTAAATAACGTACACTGTCCCTTTTGAAATAATAATCATAAACATAAACATTGTTCTGCAGCAATCTAGCACATGGACAAACCCATGAGCCCTTATTCTTATCACCTTCAAGCACCTGGCCCAACAGTCTCCTCATGAGGTATATGGCCAGTGTGTCCTCCTCCCTCACCGACGCATCAGTGAACCAGCCACTCTCAGCCACCAGCACCGCTGGGCTGTCGTACTCCAGCTGAATCCAGCCCAGAACCTTTCTCAAATCCATGGAGAGCACCTGTCCAAACAGAGGAAGGCGCTGGCCCATGCGGAGGGTGTCCGGCCCAAACGCCACGGAGAAAAAATCTGCTGTGCCTCTGACAAAAGCTCTCTCCTCTGGGGAAAACTCGGGAACGAGCCCTTGGTTTGTGTCTTTCAGGGAGGTTGGGTAGTCCCCAGTGCCATGTATGGGACTGGCAAACCAACCGATCACAGCCTCCATGGATTTCTGACAGAGTGCAACATTGGCACTGGACTGGGCTGGACTGGACCGTCCCTTGAGAGGCTCTATCCAATAGGCTCCAAGCGTCAGAGAAATCTGGCCATTTTGGTGAGGGCGGAAATGTGTATTGTACACGTGCCAGACTTTTGCATGAGCCTAGAAAGGATAGGGATAAAAAGTACAATAATTAAGTCTCACAGGCTCCCAACACATCTGTACAAATCTGGTATATACTGTATAGAGTATGACATGTTGATAGTACAGGTTACATACGAATGTTGAGTGTTACTGAATTGGGATTCATTTCTTATGTGAAGACAACAGAATTAGGTCTTCAAGCATCATCCTGATATTAATAATCAACACAATTGTATCAAGACTTCAGTGGCGGAAAATCTGGATGGAAAAACTGACTGGATGTGCATGTAGGTCGGAAATGTCAACAGCTTTGGTTACACATGTAGACACATGGTGTTGTGCAACCTGAGCTGAACGGCGAATATTATTAACAGCTCTACTGTCCTGGGGTAATGGCCAGGGTTGCAAACTCACTGCGATGTGTGGACTCTGACCTAACAAGAGTCTATCAGGCCCCTGTTTACACATTCACATTAGCAGTGATTAATCTTCCATTAAATATCACTCCTAAACACAAATGACCCAGCTGTTGAGGAAAGACATTGGGATTGAAAAGCTGTAATGAAGTGATAATGATGTAAAAATCAATTGAACCACTATTACGTGGCTTTGGTAAGTCATAAGTGTGACCTTCCTTAAACATTTCAATTGTGCTGAGAAGTACTACCATGCTGAAAGAAAAATAAAACTATTCCTAGATTAACACTTTCCAAAAGGAACGTAAAGATACATTAATACCTGTGTGTACTTTTCTGCATTCATGGTCCTAATTTAAACAATAGACAATTTAAAGTCACACTGAAAAGTGACCTTATAGAAGTCATATTTTATTAAGATTTTAATTTAATTGCCTTATTTTTTAACACAGTGTATACATATAACCCATTCCATTCTACTAAAAAGCCTGAGAAATCAGTATGTAGTCATACGTGCAGTCATGAACACTGCTAAAACAAAGGTGTTTAAGACTGTTGCACAGTACCGATGTTACTTAACATCAATGTTGACTTGATAATGTGACACTGATCACAAGCGGTAACACTTGTACAGTGTATGTAAATGTAACAACATGTAATATTATGTACTTACACTGTACATACCATAGTGTTATACACTGTACAACACTAACCCTAATCCTCACCCTAACCCTATGGTACAGTGTTGTTATAAAGTTGTTGCACTATACTGATGCATGTTGTGTTGTAGATACACTGTAACAAGAACCATAAAATAAAGTGTAACCTATTCAGCTAATTATTGCACTTACTAAAAGTTTTTAGGGTGGATGCTGACTGACCCAATTGATATTTGACCCGTTTGACTCCCTACTCACCCTGATGAGGTTGTGACCAACGACAAAGACGGAAGCCGGGTCATGGCTTTCCCCTGGTGCATGTGCCCCCGTGCCATAGCCTTGCACCGCTATCAGGTAAGGGTTATGCATAGTGAGCCAGTACTTCACAGAGTCTCCGAACGTCTGGAAGCAGAATGTAGCGTACTCCACAAAAGCCTCCACGGTGCTTTCATTCTTCCAGCCCCCATAGAGCTGCTGCAGGGCCAGCGGTAGATCCCAGTGGTAGAGGGTCAACACTGGCTTGATGCCCTCTGCTTGAAGACGGCTTATCAGGCGCTGGTAGTGGGCCACCCCATCTGGGTTGGGGTTCCCCACACCGTCAGGAAAGAGACGTGCCCAGGAGAGTGAGAAGGAGTATGTTTGTGTCCCCAGGTACTTGACCGCCTTCACGTCCTCTTGCCATCGAGCATAGCTGTCACTCGCTGTATCTCCCGTGTCTGTGTTGGCTCCCCTCGTGTGGGTGAAGTGGTCCCAGATGGAGGGACCCTTCCCTTCCTGGTCCCAGGAGCCTTCGGTCTGATAGGCAGAGGTGCCCACTCCCCAGATGAAGTGGGAAGGGAAGGTGGCGTGTAGGTAAAGGCTTTTGTTATGCTGGCTGAAAAGATCTGGAGCCTTCTGCCATTGTTTCAGTCCATCTCCAGGGGAACACCAAGCTTCGTCCCAGAAACCCACTGAGAGGAAGGCAAATAAGAGAAGAGAGACTTTGGGAGCACAGACCAAAACCTGGGAAGTAGACATCCTCAGGTAACATTGGTGTAAAACGCTCATGACTGAATTCCCACATGTGCAAGTGTGGCAACCAACTCCATAAAACAGAGCAATCCCATTGAAAGCACCTGCATGAGAGCTAAACCACCATCAACATCCCTTAGACAGCTTTACCTCCACCTGTTCTCATGACAAACACACACATTCTCTCTCTCGCTCTCTATCTCTCTCCTAGGTTAGGACAACATACGGAAGCGGAGGTGTCAAAGGCAAACACTTCAGAGTGGAATAATATCCAATGATGTGTCCGTATTTGCCCCTGTAGCTACTTGTCTCCCTGTCTCTGCTCCTCTGGTGTGGTATTCAGAACTCTCTGAACATAAGGAGAATTTGGACAATGATTAACATGAACTCTGTTCCCAGACTTCAAGACAGGCTTCTTCTACATCTATTTCGCAGGTTTCCTCTCTCTCTCTCTCTCTCTCTCTCTCTCTCTCTCTCTCTCTCTCTCTCTCTCTCTCGTCTTTCAGACGTCAAGGGTGTAAGTGCCTCTTTATAGTTGTTATTATTGTTCTTTCCGGGTTGACTGTTGCTAAGACAATAATTGAATTTATCCATTTGTTGCAGAGCTACATCTTGAAAGACAGCTATTATGTTGTTGTGTAATGATCAGGTCAATTGCGTTGTTTTGACATTTATTTGTGAGTTCAATCAAAGGCCGTCTTTCTAAATGTAATTTATCCAAAAGCCTTCAAAAAGGCATAGAAGAACCCTCACTGGTACAGTCAATCTCACAGCCATGTACACATGTTATATGAAGAGATCTGTCTTGCCTTGGACGTCAGTGTTATGCTGACATGGCTGGAGGGGGCAGGTGATTGGATATTTGATTTAGAAGACAGCTTAAGGGCTTAAGGGCAGAAAATGTGTCAAAACAAACACTTCAGACTAGAGTTATATCCAATAGTGTGTGTGTTTGCCTCTGAAAGCGGTTGTCCGTCTGTCCATATTTATACTCTCAGGTTTGGAAGCTAAGGGGTATAGTAAAATGAAAGGTAGTGTATGTTCTTATGGATTGAGTACAAATAAGACTATATGATAACAATGTTACTGCTGTGCTGCCTTATTATTTTACTGCAGTTAGTTAGCCAAGTCTTACACCATATTACTCTATCTGGCATATAATCAGGGCTCTCAAGTTTTGAAGTGCGGTGGGAGTGAGATTTTTTTTTTTTAAGCGGGGGGGGGGGGGGGGGGGGGGGGCGGGCGGTGGCAGCGTACCCATCGAACCATCGAACCCATCAAATGTGTTCAACACAGCTACTTAAAAAAAGAACAAATTTGATTCGATCAAATTTCAGTGTTTATTTATTCTATGACAAATAATAATAACAATAATAAGACAATACCACTCATTAGTACTAATAGTTATGAATGCAGTAATAATTAGTGTTGTCAGGATACCAACCGGTACCAACATGTATTTTGATGCCTTTCGGTACTTTTTGATACTTAAATAAATAAGGTGATACATTTGTCATACAAGCTAAGGCCTGATTTATATTGAGATACATAACCTAAACAATATTTTCATCACATACAGCCTGTCTTAACTAGGACCAGTGTCTTTAAATGGTATGTTACCAGTATTTCTAACATATTAAATGGCTAAATGTGTATGTAAAAGTTTGTTATTTATAAAGATCATGCATGTTAACTATGCAACCTCTGCCCTTTGAATATGTCAGTTTATTAGAGTTTTTTTGTATGTTCTGTCTAACATACAAGACGAATCCCTCTGTCTTACCTTATTATTAGGTGTAATACCTAGGGTGGCCATTTTGCAGTATGGCGCTAATTCATTAATTGGCCTCTCCTTTTTTGTTTATATCCGAACGTGAATGCTACATGCTAGTAACATGGCGGAGTCAAGTATCCAGTTGAATGAATGTCTGGAGAGCTTTATCGTGCGCGTGTTGTTTTCTCTCTCCAGCTGACACTACCGTTGCCTTTTTGTGCTGAATGCATTATGTGCAATAGATCAACAAACTCATACAGATAATTCTGCTGTCTAATTTTTGAAACGGATTACGCTGGAGAAAGTTTGCTGCTCGCTGCTTAAATCTCGGACTGGATTATGGATCTTGTAGGCTCCCTGACTGACACTGAATATTTTTTCCGTGCTCCACTATCTATATAGTACCGTTTCAAATGCCTCCGTACCGCGGTACAAAGTCAGTACCGGTATACCGTGCAACCCTAGCGGTGATTGAAGAAGGGTTTATATTTATTTATTTATTTTTGAGAGGTGAACATTTTTTAGAGTGAGAAATACCATGTGTGGCGTGTGAGCGTGTGAACTCGTTGAGATGCGTGTGTCACACTCTCAAAGAGTGAGACTTGAGAACACTGCATATAATCCATTTCTTTATTTTGACAGAGAGCACGCTGAAACCTCCTCCTCCTTTGTCATGACGAATGGGAATGCACAGGCCATTACACAAATTCATTAACCTATTCACAGTCTCCCAATGGTTTTTAAAGAAGTAACTGTAACAATGTCCAAAGCCATGTCCACTGAATAGCAATAATTAATGTAAAACAGACAAACTGATTAGTATAAACATGTACATTCATGATTATGGCTTTTTCTTCATGGCAATTTCGAAAAACAACCAAAAAACGAAGAAATGCATTTTACTCCAGTCCGACAGGTGGCATCAAAATCAACGTAATGTTTTGTCCTGCTTAACAGTTGTAGAGGAAATTTGTTTAGCCCTACCATTTTTGCATACTGGAAGATTCCTCTTGTGTGCTAACCCTGTGAGTTCCGTTTATTGTCAACATAAACCCTTACTTTACGCGTAAAACATTTAGTGATAACAGTTCGGAGTACGCTTTGGTTATAGTGTTGTTTTGTTCGTAGGTTAATGTGTCAGTAGCTTCAGCAAGGTGGTTTGCTAGCAAAGAAGCTATCTTCGTTAGTCTAACCACTTGAGCAAAATATTACCACTAACAATAAAGGTATATGAGAGGTAAGTGGACATTCTCCATTTACACCACAGCTTACTACTTGCTGCACCAACCCATTTATACAGTTTCAGTAACTACTGTACGCTAGTTTGTCCAATGACAAATGCTAAGCTGTGTTTCCTTGATGTTATTAACTTAGCTATTTACCTTAGCACACACCAAAGAAAATCAATGGGAGTAGCATTATAGCTAGTCTCTCTTGTTATCTAATCGTGCACGTATCAAATCAAGAAGATTCTTTGGTGCATTTACAAGCTGGTCTTGTTGCAGGAAGAGACGTCTGCCTCCATGCAGAATAAGAAGACCAAAATGACGTCGAAGGCTAAGGGTATAAGTTGTTTTCCTTTACATGAACACTCATATCGTGCATTTATGGTTATCAAATCCTTCTCTAGATTTATTTGTATACCAATGTCGTCACTTGTCTAATTTACAGTGGGCAAGGCGGGCTCCAAAAACAAGGAAGACGCCCCCCACGAACTGGAGAGTCAGTACATACTTCGTTTACCTTCGGTAAGGTTTTACGAAATTTCACAGAGTTTGTCACAGAACATGACTGTGGTGTTTTCTGTCTCATAAACCCACGCCTTTAAAAGATCGCACTATTTCAATCCGTGTTTCATGGCACGTGTGGTTTCCCGTACAAATCCATTAGAAAATTGTTTTGCTGTAAGATTTATATTAAAATAATGAGCAGTTTAGATTTAGGTATAGCATACTTTATGTTACTTGAAGCAAAAGTTACTTAATGTTTTCCAATTTGTGAAGTTTATATCTATAGTGAAGGGGCAAGCCTGTGTAAATGGCTGTGTAAATAGCTACTGTGTTTTGCCCTTTTACATATAACAGCAAACATGTGAAGTATAATGTGTTTCTCTTTCAGGATGGACAGTTAAGTCAGAGATTGTTGAGGTAGAAAGAAACTAAATAGAACGTAGATTAGAATGAAGAATCTAAGATATTTGGTTAAGTTTACCCATTGACTGTATGAGTTTACCCTCCTGCCATAATGTTGTCTCTTACAGGAGTATGCCTCGACTGTCAGAAGAATTGCCCAGTCCAGTAGTATGAACACGAAAGACAGACTCACCATTGAGCTTCACGGTATGAAAAAGATTGTTATTACATGGTGAAACATGTGCATCAAACCGTAAAAGAAAATCATATTACTGTAGAAAAGCTGTACCCAACATAGTTAAAGGAATACGCCACCCCAGGTGAAATTGAGTCTCTCCCCACAGTCCCTGGAGTTGAATAAGTGAGCAGAAGCGTTTTCTAGCAGACCCAGCCATTGTCTGAATCTGGCAGTACTGACCTGACCTTAGCTTAGCTTTGCATAGTCACTGTAATGTCATGCTGCCAACTAGCATATTGTGGCAGAAGTGAATCAATTCACTCAATTTTTTTGTAATTACTTCTCGTGACCTGTGCATTCAGATAATTTGCATTGTCATTTGCACTCTATCACGAAGGGATTGCCCAAGCGGCATTTAGATGGGGCACTATATTCCACGGAAGCACAGGCGAAGCACAGGCAAAGCACCGCTGAAAGGTGCAAAAACACCAGGGATTCGGACAATGGCTGGGTCTGCTAGAAAACGCTTCTGCTCACTTATCCAACTAGGGCTTGCGAGGGAGACACTCAATTTCACCTGGGGGTGCCATATTCATTTTAGTTTTCACTCTGCATTTTACCCTTTGTAATATCTTTTTTTGTTTTAAATAACACATCTTCCTTTCTCCCAAAGCTGACGGGCGCCATGGTATTGTAAGGGTGGACCGAGTGCCTTTAGCCTGCAAACTGGTAGACTTGCCCTGCATTATAGAGTCACTGAAGACAGTCGACAAGAAGACATTCTACAAAACAGCTGATGTGTGCCAGGTAAGATGCGTGGTTTGTTATTCTGTGCACTAAGCCATCTTTCTCAATAAGTGATGACACTTCACTTGGCCATTCTACACTAACCCCAGGGTAAATAGAAGGGTTAGTCAGGGTTAGTGTGGGATACATTCCAGTGCTGCTGGGTGTTTCTTTTTGGAAGACTATTACAACTGTTGGGTAATATGGCCATATTAAATAAGGTAAACCGTATTGGTCAATCATTTTAGGTCCAGATTCTCACTTAGGAAATAAACAAATAAAATTGGAACAGTATTGAACATTCAGTGCCCCTTTTTTTAAGGGATCAACACACAGCCCCCGTGTCATAAACAACCAGCAGGTGCTGCGCAGGGAAAGCTGGAAGATGAAGACGATACGACACAGTGACAGTTCAGAAAAATAAAAGTCCACATACCAGTGCAGTGAGCTCTCATTAGTTTTGTGTATTGAAGTATTGTTTTGAGCCCTCAAAGCCCTTCCTCAGACTTTCTAAGAAAGGCAGTGAAATGTAACTTGAATAAACAAAACTAATGAAAGCGATGTGCGCACCTTTACTTTCCTGTGCACACCTTCCCTTTCATGTTTTCTTTGATCCTGCACCTGACATAAAAGTAGGATCTGTGTGATGTACCTTTGAAAATAAGATACTCACCAAACAAATCAGAGGTTTTAGGTTTCTTTATATTTCTTCTTTTACGTTAGGAGAGGTGGAAAAACTGAAAGGCCTCTTTTAGAATGCACGCCCCATCTCCTTTCACAATCTACTTTCCCCTTACCTTGATGGAAAATGTAATAAGTTTCAGGGAAGATTTAAAGATTGATTCATGTGGGGATAACAGTAAATTTTAGACAGTCCAAATCTACTTACACTTGGAAGAAGCCAGGTGTTATTGATCTGTGTCAAGTTGATTGGTTGTTCTTTCATGGCTCAAGGAATTGTGGGATACCCCTTACCTCCTTCTGCTTTCATGGACCCACCACTGTATCCTACGGTAAGAGGTTTGAAAAGAAGCATTTGGGTACTTTTCCGAAGCATGCACAGGACCTGAACGGCCCTTGCCACTAAATATTTCTGCATCATTTAATTAGAATAGAAACCTTCCCAAACAAATGGATTTAGAAAGCAGCCCAGTTCCAAAAAGTAAGTCTTACTATGTATTTAGTTCTACCTATGTACTTTAAGTAGGTGATTTCGCTGATGGGCTCATCTACCTGGCTGAAGAGTTGCACTAATAAGATTCAGTTGGTTGGTTAACTAGGTGGACCAAATACTTAACAGGGCTTTTGCTTTCTAAAGCTGGACTTTTCCACCTCCAAAGACAAACAGACACAGGTGTGTCTCTGAAGGGAGCTACTCAATGTTTCCAGATATTTAAGAGGCAGAAAATGTATTTGTTTCTTTGTCTTGTGCACTTCAACTGTACAACCTTTTTTCGTTGATTAATATACTAATCCTACTTTAACACTGGAACAGTTTGTTTGTTTACATCCCAGGAAACGTGTATCCAAAGAAATTGGAAAACAGGACTCGTTGAAAAATGCCATAATTCCCCTTATATTATAATCGGCCGAAGTTTTTATTCTTGTCCCCCAAGAATATTTTAATATAAAGTATTTCTACTTCAATGCCATTAGTCATCACATTATTCACAATGCAAAATATTTTCTTTTGTCCTTATGGAGCTCTGATATGCAGTTATAAACTGTTGACTTTTATTCTTTCATGCTTCATGGTTGCCCTGCTGTGTGCAGATGTTGGTGTGTTCTCTGGATGGAGACCTCTACCCCCCTCTAGAGGAGCCTACTGGTACAACAGATGCCAAGAGTAAGAAAAAGGACAAGGACAAAGACAAGAAGTTCAGCTGGAACCATGGCAGTAAGTGGGCCTGTAGCCACATAAGTGTGTGACTTGTGTATCCTAAGCATAACAGTCATTAGACTTCTTCAAGACCTTTTTATGTCATTGAACAGTTGCCCTTTCTGACGTCATTAGAATGCTACTGTAATGCCTTAGATTCCTGGAAATACTGTCAGAAAAAAAGGCTATTTGATGTACATTTAAGATAACTAAAAACAATTTCAAAACTATTCAAATGTATAAATTATAAATTCTTTTCAGTTTAAAGATCCCAATGATATGTGATGAATCACCATTAAATAAAGAACAAATAAACAATCATTATTCTCACTGTATCCCAGCAGTGCAAACACTGAATATGCTTGCTTGGTATTTTGTGTTTAAAACAAGTTTTAAGTACAAGGAGAATGCTGCAAGCTTTCAGATGAAGGTCAGATTAACAGCCTTGTGATTGCCATTGAGAGCGCCTGGCCTTGAAGATGTGTTGGCTGCTGCTGGTTGTTGTTGATTGAGCTGTTAAACACACAAAGCTCTTCTGCCCTTTAGTCACATTCCCCTTGAAGAACACCCGGAAGAGAAGGTTCAGGAAGACTGCCAAAAAGAAGGTATGATTCATCTCGCAACTTGTTTGTTCTGTTTTTTTTTTTTTTCGGTTTGTTTGTTCCTCTCCTCCAATGCAGATGCTTCCACAGCGGAAAATATGACTTCTTACAACAGTCTGATCTTTGTCTCTCAGAAATAAATAATATCTTAGTGACTTCTGACTTGACTCTCCTAAAACCTCCTTAGGAGGAAAAGAAAAAGAGCAGTTTAAGACCCTGTCAAGATAATAGGTAAAGTTCAGTTGACTCTTCAGTCGGACTTGTATCTTCACTGGTCACTGCTTCTTCTGAGAATTAATTTAGGAAATATTAGACCCAAGACCACATGTAACACAGTTCTGAATTGTTTCTCCTAAAACACCTTAGAAGAAAAGGCCACAAGTCTAAGCTTTGTTGTAAGATCTTATTTGTTCCTCAAAAAAGACAAAGTCTAGACAACTCTAAGAAGCATACACCACATTTTTTTATTCTTTCAATGCCTTCTTCATCTGCATTGTGCGCCTCTTACGATGAGGTTATCAAATCCTATGGATGGCTCTTTTTTTTTTTCTTTTCAGTTGTCAAAAGCGGTAGATTTACATTTGTGGCTGAATAAAAGGATAGATAGTGGGGGACTAAGGAAGAGGGTGAGCTGAGTGCTTGGGAGGCAAAAGAGTAAAGATTTCCATATAAATAATGTCCTCCTGAGACCCCCCCCCCCCCCCCCCCCCCCCCCCGCGCCCCCTCTGGAGGTGCGTGGAAGGAAAAGCAATTTGGCTCTGGCGTCGGCGTCTGCGTCGGCGAGCGACTCGGGGAGT
>CM059288.1:19477716-19490216 GCA_030347295.1 Setipinna tenuifilis | reverse complement strand
CTCTCTCTCTCTCTCTCTCTCTCTCTCTCTCTCTCTCTCTCTCTCTCTCTCTCTCTCTCTCTCTCTCTCTCTCTCTCTGTCTGCCGAAGAGCCTGATGTAATCCTGGATGAGGATTAATATTTGTCAGCGCACTGGAGTACCCTAATGAGCCAGCTTAGCCTGCTAAATGTCACCAGCAGAGAGTGGAAGGACATCGGTGTGTGTGCGTAATTGTCAGTGTAGTAATAGCCTGTGTGTGTTGTTAGTTTGTGTATATGTGTGTGTATTTTTGGCCTTGACCTGACGATGACCAGGGTGGGAGGTGATTGCCGAGGACGAGTCCAAAGAGGCGGACAACAACGGGGCGCTGGCCAATCTGGACTCTTCGCCCGGTACCTCGGGCCACAAGATGGGCCATGGGTCCGCAGGTAAAGCACACAGCACACTAAGGGGCCGTTCACACTGCCGTGTTCTTTTTTTTTTCTCTGCCAGGCTCTCAAATTCAGTTGTTTACCTCAATGAACGAACATTGCAGTTGACGAGCAGTTTGCGTGTTGTGACGCACCTCGCTGCTTTTTCTGCCTGCGCCTAGCTCAAACAATAGAATGGAATAGAATAGAATGAAGTTTTCTAAAAAACGTGAGCCATTCAACACTTTTTTTTTTCCCCCCTTTTTTTCCCTCGACAATGAGTCGTTGCATAGTTACAGTGACTCACAGACAGCTGAGTTTCAAATATCAGTGTAACATGGAGGACCATATATGTAACTTAGCAACAGTAAAGGAACCTTGACATTGTCAGCAAGCCTTTGGATTTTGTAGTACTGGCGATACTTCTTGTGGGCAAAAAGAAGTGTCACAGTGTGAACGGCCCCTAAGGTTGCTTTGACAGTGGGTCCGTTTACCTGGACAGGAATCCAAGCTCGATTACTTGACCCCGACCACAACTGGCGAACTCTGGTCCGGTCCTGGGTCTGCACCCAAGTTCGGTACAATGGGTCACATTTTTAAAACCAACAGACCAAATGAACGTGGATCCGGACCAAAGACCCTAGTATAAATGCATTGCATTACACTTAGCAGGCTTTCATCCAAAGCGACTTACAATAGAGGACACAAATCAAGCTACAGATATTCAGAGAAGAACAGGGCAAGCAAGAGCGTAACAAATGGCAGAGCACAGAGCAAGCAAGGGCATAACAAAGTACAGGACAGTGTTGGTAAGTGGAGGTTAATGTTTTTAGGCTGGAAGGTGCTCATGGAAAAGAAGGGAAGAAGGGAACTCTCGAAATGCGCCCCAAGACTGTCTCTGCACGCCGGTTGACATTTTGGATTAATTTTTTTTAATCCCCCTGCAGTGTTTTTCTCTCTCGTGGCTTTTTTTTTTGTTGTTTCACATTCTCCTGTGTACTAGCCTGATGGCATTTGACATTTATTTATTTATTTATTATTATTATTTTATTATTATTTATTTATTTATTTATTATTAACCTGAACACTCTCCATAGGCATAAATGTACCTCAGTCTGTTGCCAACTTTGTTTGAATTTTAAAACATTTTAGTTCTGCCTTCATTTTCTGCTTCCTGTTAAGAAATAGCTAACAGATTTCGTCATGGGAAACCGAAGTCAAATACTAGATCTAGCGAAAGCATTATGGTATTGCTAGTCTAGGCTACCTGCGTACTATACATTATACAGGAAAGATTAAAAAGTAAAAAGTCAGATACAGTTAACAACAGGCATGACTCAACTTAAGTTAATTTCCAGCAGGCACCTGTTCTGCAGCTAAAACAACAATAAGTAACAAAAAAATAAACTAAAAACATTATGGCACAGTAAATGATGTCTGCATTTTTCTTTGCCTTTGGTTTCTGGCACACTTCAGCTTATTATGTCTGCTTTGTTTTGCTCTCTCTCTCTCTCTCTCTCTCTCTCTTCTCTCCCTCCCTACTTGTCACCTTCAGCCCAGCACGATGAGCTGAGGGAGATCTTTAACGACATCAGCAGCAGCAGCGAGGATGAGGAGGACGATGGCGACCGGCACGAGGACGAAGATCTGAACATCATGGACACGGAGGACGACCTGGAGCGCCAGCTGCACGACAAACTCAACGAGTCCGACTCGGCCCGCGACCAGGCAGACAGGAACAACCAAATCGGTGAGATTAGAGATAGTGTGTGTGTCTGTGTCTGTGTCTGTGTGTGTCTGTGTGTGTGTTCACTAGCTGTGTCAGATTATTTCACATCAATGTACACACTGGCAAAGGTAGGTCAGACTAGTGTGTCTTCGTTTTTTGTTTTTGCACGACTGGCCCTAAGGCCTTAGAGTGTATGTGTGTGAGAGAGAAAGGGAGGTAGGCTTGGGTGCATCAACTGTGGATACTACTACTATTGTTGACACACACACACACACACACACACACACACACAAAGCAACACAGGCCGACACACACATACACAAAACAAAACACACACTCCCAGAGCCTGTAGATATTTACTCGTATCATACCGACAACTAGAACAGATCCTGTCCTCACCGCTCATGCACACCCACCCTACAGCCGGCCCAGAGCCTTGATTCGCCCCTCGGGAGATGGAGCTATCCTTACATGGCCCAATCAGAGCTCAGTGTAGGATGGTAACGGCAAAGTGGCAGTTGGCTTCCATTACCCAAAATGCCCCTCTGTCGCCAAAAAAACATCACTTCAGAAGGAGCAGAGGGAGGGAAAGAAAAAAAGAACCCCCCCCCTTTAAAAGTAGGCGCACGTCCTGATCAGAGACAGAGGAAAGGAAAACAACTCTCAGAAGTGCACAAATGTGTTGATTTTTTTTTGCCCCATCTCTCTAGTACACATCCTTTCTGCCTCCCCCACAAACACACACACACATACACTCAGAAACAGGCACACTGAACAGGGAGGGAGCTGTGTAATTGCTGTCAGAGGTAGATAAAAGCCTTTCCTGCTCCTCCTCACAACCCCCCCCCCCACACACACACACACACACACCTTCTCTCCTGGCACACAAAAACAGAGGCTTTCTTCTCCACCACACGGCAAACAAAACACAGCGCCCAGCTTGGCCGCAAGCAGGGCCTTCACTAAGCTCTAAAGACCCACCGCTCAAGCCCCTAGCAACCCCGTCCACCTCACCTAGCTACCCCCCAACCACCTCACTACCCACCCCTCCCCACCTATCCCTGTCTCAGCAACACTCGCTTTGAAGACCCGCAGCCCTATGACCCACCCAGGGGAAGATGGAGGCCCCAGGGCCCTTGGTGGAGGAAAGGGGTCAGATTTTAGAGGTGTCTGGGAGACCTAGAGAAGGGCCTGAGGAAGAGGAAGGCTTTTAAATGAGTGTGTGTGTGTGTACGTGTGTGTGTGTGTGTGTGTGCTGTGTAGTTATGGAGTACCAGGTGCAGATCAACAACGTGAAGGCGAAGCTGCAGGACACTCGCGCTCGCAAGAAGCAGCAGGAGGAGCTTATCATGAAGGTGGAGAACCAGGCGCTCAAGGTGAGGAACAGACACACACACACACACACACACACACACACGCAAACGTTTTTCTTCTCTTATGTCACTTACCTTGGTGTGTTGACTCAAGAAAGTGGCAAACTTCCCAAAGGGACAGCCCTGTGGCTTTGTTTTGCTGGGGCAATGAAGCAAAATGACTCCTTAAGAAGGGTTATGACTCACTCGGACTCATAGTTAGTCACCAAACCACCTACCTGGAATGACCCCTCCCCGTGTCACCAAAAGATGTTTATACTGGTGCTGGATATATAATTAGAATATCATAAAAAGTTGATTTATTTCAGTAATTCCAGTCAAAAAGTGAAAGTTGTATAATGTAGACATTCATTTCACACAGACTGACATATTTCAAGTGTTTATTTCTTTTAATATTGATGATTACAACTGACAACTAATGAAAACCCTAAATAGAGTGTCAGAAAATTAGAATATTGTGGAAAGGTTCAATATTGAAGACACCTGGTGCCACACTCTAATCATCTAATTAACTCAAAACACCTGCAAAGGCCTTTTCAATGGTCTTTCAATCTAGTTCTGTAGGCTACACAATCATGAGGAAGGCTGCTGACCTGACAGTCTGACCAGACATTGCTTGCACACTTTTTTCTACTACATTTTTCTTTCCCTTCGTCTCTTTATTAATGTGCTTAAGCAGCCAGCCTTTTTAGCAATGACCTTTTGTGTCTTGCCCTCTTTGTGAAACAAAACCCATTCAAAAATGTGGTGGAGATTCACAAAGAGTGGACTACAGCTGAAGTCAGTGCTTCAAGAACCACCATGCACAGACGTATGTAAGACATGGGTTTCAGCTGTCACATTCCTGGAGTCAAACCACTCTTAAACAAGACACTGCGCCAGAAGCGTCTCGCCTGGGCTAAAGATAAAAAGGACTGGACTGCTGCTGAGTGGTCAAAAGTTATGTTCTCTAATGAAAGTAAATTTTGCATGTCCTTTGGAAATCAAGGTCCCAGAGTCTGGCGGAAGAGAGGAGAGGCACATCTAATGGTTAATGGTCATCAATCCATGTTGCTTGAGGTCGAGTGTAAAACATGTACATCCACAATCCACAGTCAGTGATGGTTAAGGGTGCCACATCATCTGCTGGTGTTGGTCCACTGTGTCCAACGTTCCAGGCTAAACAATGAAGCCAAAACGGAACATTCTGAAGTTGCAATACGTCACATATCCACTGGGGGCTGGCTGCAGAAGCAAGCAACTTGCCAGCCTCCCATGTTCAAAAGTCAAATTTTCACAGGAAAAATAAACATTTACAGCCTGCTTCAAATTCATTAGATTAATTTAGAATCCATTAGTTTAATCCCCACATAGTTTAAATTAACATTCACCAAATTAATTAGCCAAGATGGTGGTGCCCAGAACCTTTAGTTTTGGCTTCATCTGGTCTGTAAGAAAATCTATGCATGACGTCATAGATGGGTTTGTCCAGTTATTTTATATGCAGTCTCTGGTGAAGACAGCTAGGGAACTTTCTCATTCACATGCTCACAAAAAGAGACACACTCATTTTCACATGTAAATAAGTAGTCAGATTATACAGTATGCAGCATTGAACGTCATCTGTAGAGAAGGGAAAGGGGTTCATGCATGCATGCATACAGTACAGAGACACTGGCAGGCATAGGTCTTGCATACATACGCTTTTTTATGCACATATTTGTACGCTACACTCTGCATCTAGACCTGCTTGCACCTTTCACACCCGGACATGATGCATAAGCCATGCTTTACACATTTGAGCAATGGTGTATGCATAGCCTTTCTAACAAAATGACACTGCATAAAACATAACCAGAATCTCATTGCTAGGTAACTGTTTTTAGCCCAACCTGAACCCCCACCCTCTACTAACCCCCGCAAGCCAGGCCTTTTCTCATTCTGGCATAAATATTGCATTTTTTGCCATTACACCTTTCTTCCCGCAAAGCTCACACACACACACACACACACACACACACAAACAGAACGAGGGCATAAAAATTCATTGCCGTGCTAACTGCTCCTTTGGGGAGATTAAAACTGTGTGAAACATCCACAGACATCCCTGTGCTGCCCTATCGTCTGCCCTTTATTTTATTTTTTTAAACTCTCATCTTTTTTTGTTGTGGCTTTTTTTTTTTTCCCCACCTTGTTTTGAGCCCCGTGCAGCAGTTCAGGGCCCCGGCCTTTTTTTTTTTACTGCAAGTCCGTGAGGACGGAGAAAGGTCATCTTCATCACACCGGCATTCAGGATGACAACCGGAGCCCCTTATCACAAAACAGATACGCCTACGAGGGTGACCTGTGCACATTAAAACCAAAAGCCAGTCTTGGGCAGCTGAATCAGATTGTGGTCCCCCTCTCTCTCTCACACACACACACACACACACACACACACACACAGACACAGACACACACTTACACTCTGCCTTTTTCCCCCCTGTGTTCTCTTTTACAGAATCGTTTCCAGGCCTTGCTGAATGAAATAGTACATCAGGAGGACAGAGAGATGGAGCAGGTAAGCTAGCTTGTTTTATCCACTTGCTGCAGGCAAGGATACCCAGGCTCGGAGGTGGCCAGCAGGGTCGTACCCAGAATTTTAAAACTACTGAGTTTCATAATGAATCTGAATATTTTTTTAAAACATATTTAAATGGCCAATAGCCTAAAACTCGACCTTTACTGCAAGGCCAGAGCCATGTCCAGATCATTTCCACATGTGTCAGCCTTCTATTTTTACACACCGCTTCTTACAACTTTTGTTAAAGTTCACAAACAAGACACATCTGTACTGCTTCGAAAACCTGCATGCAAAATGTTAACAAGCTTTACGAAAGTGTGCTGATGGTTACCATGCACACACTCTGGAATGAGCATTCACAGTGTCTAGAACTGCATTCTTTTGCAAGTCGCACACTCTCATAATTCATTGTTTTGTCTGTTCTTGCTCTCACACACGCATAAGCTACAGACGCAGAGGACCCAATCCCACCAAGATCCTCTTATCCTATCTAATAACACTGTTATCCATGGCAAACACAAGTTGAAACTTTCCACTCTATTGCTTTGGCTTATCAAATGATTTATTTTTAAAATCACAAAAACAAGGTGCAACTGCGCTGCTGCGAAATATGTAAATTTTAACAGCTTTATGAAAGTGTGCTAATGATTACTATAAAAAAACACTAGCACTGTCTCCTCTGGACTGCATTTACTTCTCGAAGTCGCATAATCATTCATTATTGTGGTGGTCACACATGCACACACAGAATAGGCACAGAACGCACAATATCAGCGTTTTACAGAATTAACAATGCATTTGTCACGTAGACGTAGACGTAATGTAAATCTTTATTATTGTTTTAATCCAGTTGAATATTTAGCTTACAAATGTATTTTCAGCTCTTAAAAATTCTCAAGGTTCGGAATTCTATGGTCTCGTAGCTGGTTACGGCAGTGGCGGCTGGCCAGGCGGCACAGCCAAGACTTGTACCCCCCCCCCCCCCCCACTGCCTCCACAAGCCTCGCACCTGTGCAATTCAGCTCATCATTCTCCATACTAGCCTAATCAGCCCCCATTTTACCACTCACAATGGCTGAGCTGGCACACGGGAGAAACCTACCCCTTCTGATGGCCATAATTGCCATTATTGTGAATCCCCCCCCCCTACACACACACACACACACACACACACACACACCACCCCCACCCGTGTGTTGTGCACTCGCATCCAGTCCCCCTTTAAGTCGCCCTCTCAGACACACTGAGCAGCCATTTCTGTCAGGAAAAAAAAGGGATGGGAGAGCGTCGGAGCAAGCGTTCATCATCACCCACTTAAATTACAATTACACCCCCGCAGTTGTCATCCATCAAGCCTTTCTTCTCTTTTCTCAATCTCTGTTTTTCTCCCAACAGCTGGCATCGCTTCAGGATCAGCTGGACTCTCTAATAGAGAAGTGACCAGCAGGGGACAGCACTGAGTCAGGGATGGAAGCTTGGCCATGACTTTGTCAGTTTCACTCTTGTACAATAACTACTTTTTCCATGTTGCCGTAGAGTGTTTTGTAGAATGCATTTCTTTTTTCCTGTTTAATTTCCAATTTAAACACATTGAACTGTAATCTGCAATGTAATACATGAATATTGATGTATCATTTTAATAAATCATGATTTTAAAAAGTAAAATGAGCTGTTTTCCCCCTGTGTTGTTAAATGTTTTACCACAAGGCATATTCAGAGAAGGTGACGCTCTGGTTCCATAGCTGTTCTGGGTACTGAACACCTAAAACATGGCATGTCATTTCTAGATCTTTCTTTGCTTCACACCACATACCCACACACAATCTTCACCTGGAGAACGCCAGGTCTTTCTAGAACCAACTTTCCTATCCTAGGAATATCCCCTTTCTCTGGGTCTTCTTTCTTCACCTGCTCTCCTCCTCTGACAGGAGATTAAAGCTGAAGGTTCTAGGGTGGGTGGGAGGCCGGGGGATTATCTTGTGTGCAGATTAAAGTGGCCGCCGTCAACCTAGCTAATCCAGCCATCTGTCAGAGAGCAGGAGGGATGCACCTGTCCTACAGAACGACTTCAGGTCTATCTTTACTAGAGAACTAATTACACCACGCAAGACATCTCATACATTCAGCAATCGGAGAAAGGCATTCAGAGGTAGCCCTTAACAACTACAGGACGACAACAGAAATATTTAGTCTTAATTTTCCTTCAAAGACTGACCGAGGGAAAAAAGGGGTGACGCATATGTTCACTCAGCGACCTGCATTATCTCTCTGCTGAGCTATAACTCCACAGAAGCTTCTTCTTGGTAGCAAAGTTTCTGCATCTGAGCCACAGACATGGAGGAGATGTACCTGGTGAACTACCCTGGGGTAAAGAAGAAGATCTTGAGTGGTGGACAGGGCCCCATGCCTCACTGTCCTCCTGGAACTAAGGTAGGTTACACTTACATACACACACACATAGCCCCACACTATTCAGTGTGATATGATTAAAGGAATGTGTTTTCCAATTAAACTTTTAGTGGCAGTAAATAGTTTTATAAGACAAGGGGTTATTCTTGTCCGATAGTTTATTTCTGTCTCGACTAGGTCTTTTAGTATCCTTTTTTATTCTTGAATTTATTGTTCAGCGGAGGGCGATTAAGTGTTGTCTTGTAGCAACAAGACAACGCCTGGCCACTGAAAGGAGCACTTCTGAACTGGGCAAAGTGAATGTGGTTAACCACATGTCATCTGGACAACAGCAGACATTGTTATGTCAACTCACAGGAAGCTTTAGCTGTGATCAGCGGCTAAGTGACTTCTTCACAGTCCAGCCATATGGTCCGCTACTCCGCGGATGATGACAAACACTTTCCACGGCGATGCCAATGTAATCTCGGCCGCCGGGGCCCCCCACCAGTTGCCCATTCACCAGCTGCGAACCGGGTGTTCCTTCTGCCCGTTCACCCTCTGTTCTTACGATGTACTTCCGTCTCCCGCGAGTACAGACAGCCACCCAAATTAAAATGACTCACCTCCTGGGAATAAAAGTAATTTTGCGCCCACGGTTTAGCCACCGAAGGAGATGGGGGTGAAAAGGACGAGCTCACATGATGTTGGCAACCACACGTAGCCTTCTCAGGCAGCCCTCTCATTCATACTTGCGACATTGGGAAGCTGTTAGAAAGTTCTAGACATGGAGATTACCTCCCTGACTTTGCCGCTCTCTTAATCTTATCTGTTTTGTCTCGCTCCCCTTTTATTTGTCCCATCTCCACCTCTGTTATTTTGTTACCCATTTAAAGTTGGTGTTCCACTTCCAAACACTGAAGGACGACTTTGAGAGGACGGTGATTGACGACAGCCGGAAAGCCAAGCGTCCCATGGAGATATACGTGGGCAAGATGTTCAAAATAGAGGTGTGGGAGGAATTGCTGACCTCTATGCGCGTTGGAGAGGTGGCCGAGTTTTGGTGCGACGCCCTGGTAAGTGCAGTAGTTCAGTTGTACACATACACATATATACACACACACACACACACACACATACACAAACAAATCTGGCCCCGCTGACGAACCCCAGTGTAAATTAAGCTCCGTAGCGCCAAGAGCCCAATTTAGATCCTAATTAGGTTTTGTGGGATGGCAGAGAGTTTCGCTTGTCATTTTCATGCAGATGAGCCAACCTCTGATGGCCTCCTACGCCATCTATTCTAAACTCCAAAAAGATGTTTCAGATTAGTTTCTATTCTTTTTTTTTCCTATGGTAAAGCTAAAAGTTTCATGAGAGAAAGACACAGACATTTGCAAGTCAAATCACTATTGATTGCACTTAGTGAGGTCAAGTTGCAGCAGAAAGAGCAACTTCAACAGGCACTCATTTTTCTGCCAAGTGGGAAAATCTCACTCACACACACACACACACACACACTCTCTCTCTCTCTCTCTCTCTCTCTCTCTCTCTCTCTCTCTCTCTCTCTCTCTCTCTATCTCTATCTCTATCTCTCTCTCTCTCTCTCTCTCTCTCTCTTCTCTCTCTCTCTCTCTCTCTCTCTCTCTCTCTCTCTCTCTCTCTCTCTCTCTTTCTCTCTCTCCCTCTCTCCCTCTCTATCTCCCTCTCAGCACACAGGCCTGTACCCCATCGTATCCAAGGGCATGCGCATGATTGCCCAAGGCAAGGACCCACTGGAGGGCCAGAAGCACATGTGCGGCATGGGCAACATGTTCAACTACCACTCCACCGGCTACCCAGAGCTGGACGAGCTGATGAAGGAGCCCCAGCCACTCATCTTCATCTTCGAGCTGATCTCGGTGGGCACTCATCCAGAATAACATACACGCAAATTTGCACACGCAAACAAATACAAACTCTCTCTTTTTCTCTCTCTCCTTCTCTTCCTCTCTCTCTCTCTCTCTCACATACACACACACACACACACAAATCTCATTTGTGTTCAAGTGCTTTAAACATCCCCCGCCACAAGCTGTTGCCAAGTCCCAGAACAACAGCGGATCTGTGCAGCCTACTGTTCACAAACCACTCAAGCCATAAAGTAAACGGCACGTTACGCAACCAAACATCACCACTGAAATGGGCAAACAAGTATCACTGCCGCCGTATAGGAAGAGGTGTGGGGGAAACGGACCCATGTGCCATCTATGATGGGTCTCTGGGCTATTTTCAACTGAATAACGCAGTGGCGGCCTGGCTGACTGGCTGGCTTTATAGCAATGCATTCTGGACTTAAAGCATTGCATCATGGTATAACACAATTGTACCTGTTACATAACCTTGTCCAAATGTCACCATTCTGTACAACATGGTACTAAAACCTCTCAGAAGCAAGAAAGCTTGAAAAATCCAGCTGCTTTTCAGTTTGATGGCTGTTGTTTGTACTCCTCTCAGCCTCCACTTACATCTCGTCTGATGTCGTTAAGCGTCATGTTGTCCAGATGGCCAAGTTGAATGAGCCCTCTGTCTTCCTACACCTGTACCACCTCCTTAAATGTTACCCCCCCCCCCCCCCCCCCTTCTCCCTCAGGTGGGTGACCCGATGTCTTACAAGCGGGAGTCGTGGATGTTGGAGAAGGACGAGAAGCTTAAGGCCGTGCCCCCGCTTCACGCGCAGGGCAACAACCTGGTCAGGCAGGGCCGCTACCGCGAGGCAGCCAGCCACTACCAGGAGGCCGTGGTGATGCTCCGCGCCGCCCAGTCCAGAGTAAGAGCAGAGGGATGGGTGGGTGGGTGGGTGGCCTAATAAGGGGATGGAGGTAGTGACTGGTGCTTTTGTTGGTGGTGGGGGGTCAATAGTTACACAAAAATAGCAGATATGGGGGTAGACATAGTTCAAATTACAGGGGGTTCTGGGAGGATACAGTACTGCCTAATCAAGACCCAGCACCCCACAAAGAGCCAAAAATAGCAGGGTTGGGGGGTACCGACATATTAATGTAATTAACGTAAAATGTAAAAGGTAGTACCCCCTGTAAGAAGGTGATACCCCCAATTATGGAGGTGTAATTCACACTCTGGGGGTAGATAGTGATTGTGTTGATGGGGTGGGGGGGTCAATAGTTATATAAAACATTGAATATGGGGAGTAGAGAGTGATAGTGGTGGTGGGGGGTGTCGACAGCTATAGGAAAGTGTGGGGGAAATTGGAGGAAAGAGACAGAGTCAGAGTACCGGTTAAAGGAGGGAGGGCAAGTATCATCCACGATGTTGGATGGTGCTGACTGCAACATTTCACATCGCTTTGAGTCAAATAGCTCCCCATTTTCCCTGCTGTTATGCCACAACAAATCCGCAATGTGCAATGTTTTGCTGTTTTTTTTTTTCCTCCCAAGTACACCTGTGGAACACGGTTCCCCCACACATCACTGCAGGATGCCTGCAATCATTTGATGGGACTTCTGTAGGGAATTTTTGCAGCATCTGCAACAGTAACACCGAGCCCAAACCGAGCTGATGGTACATATCTGTCTGTCTGTGTGTGCAGGAAATGCCTGGGGACGAAGACTACATAAACCTGGGCAGGCTCATTATCCCCCTGGTGCTCAACTACTGTCAGTGTATGCTGGAGCTGGAAGAGTACTATGAGGTGATCGAGCACACCACCGAACTGCTGGAGAAGCACAAAGGTATAGCGGACATGGACATGGACATAGACATGGACATGACAGTCAGGGGCCCAGTTCTTGTAATATTCTCCCCGTTATGATTTTTTCGACGTAAATGCATTCCAGAACTGGCCGGCAGGCTCACGTTGTCGTAGTTTCCTTTCACTCAAAATTGTATTTTTGCTACAGTTCTCCGTCAGGTGACTCTACTGAGCCTCTGGCTTGCCTTGACCAAAGTTTTATAAGTTTTATATTTAGCGAACAGAAGAGGGAGGGTCATGTTGGTCAATGAAAGGGGCTGAAAGTGCTGACATTGAACTTAAGCATTAAGCTTAAGTATGTTTGCTGCATCTAAGAAGCGATTGATT
>CM059288.1:19467716-19472716 GCA_030347295.1 Setipinna tenuifilis | reverse complement strand
GATTGATCCCTAGAGTGGTGTTACAGGCTTTTCTTTTTTTTCTTTTTCCTATCCTTACCACCTCTCTACCCCTCTGCATCTCCACCTCATTACTCTGTCATTTCCCCCTCTCTCTATCTCCCTCACCTCACTCTACTCCTTCTTTTCTTTTTCTTTCTCTCCTCATTCCTCCTCTTTGTCTCTGTCTATCTCCCTACCTTGCTCTCTCCTTCATTCTCTTTCCTCCCGTCTCACTCTCTGTCTCTCTTTCTGTCCCTCTCTCTCACCGTCTCTCTATCCCTCTTTCTCTCTCTCTGTGTTCCTCTCTCTTTCTGTCTATCTCTCTCTCTCCCTCCCTCCCTCTCATTCTCTCTCTTTGTCTCTCTCTCTCTCTTTCTCTCTCTCTCTCTCTCTCTCTCTCTCTCTCTCTCCACCTTCCCCCCCCCCCCCCCCCTCTCTCTCTCTCCCCCATGTGGGCCCCTCTTCAGCGGGTAGCGTTGGGCAGTGATGACTGGGAGTCTCTGGAGAAGGTGCGGGTGCCGCTCACGCTCAACCTGAGCCAGTGCCGCCTGGAGCTGCGGGAGTACCAGGAGGTGGTGTCACTCACCAGTCGCCTGCTCAAGAAGCACAAAGGTGGGCCGAAGATCTCATATTTCCCCCCTTCCTCCCTCCACTCCACTCCCGAGGTCCATTAGCATTAGTGGTGAACTCTGCACCTCTGCCTTCCTATAGGACGCTTGATGGGGCTGGCAGAAGGCGAGTGGTGAACGCTCCATCTTCAAATGTCTATCACGGATTGTTGTTTAAATGTAACTGACTTCAGATTAGCAGATTACTCTAGATTACCACTTGAAATTTTAAGATAGCAGAATTAACTTATGACTAGTTAACTACGCCAGTATGTCTTGTTGTTCTACGTCATGTCCTCCGCAGGTGGTGTTGTTCTGCTATTGGATACTCACCTCACGTTGGACGGATTCATTTACATAAAGTTGGGCATCGCTGAACTTTTTGATGCAACAAGAACAATGGATTTGGTCGCATCACATACCCAGAATGCTTTTCGGAGGCGGAATTAACGGTCGGAAGCCTCCCATAAAAATGAATTAGGGTAATGCGGTGCAGAGTTCTCAACAGATGCTAATGGATCTCGATTCCTTCCCCAACACTCTCTGGGTGTGCTGTGCTGTGGCGCATTGGTTAGAGCACCTGTACCATAAACATTACCAAAAGTGCAGGGGAGGTGCTAGAAATTGTGGTCCCCCTGAAAGAAAAATAACTTTAGGCCCCCACCCCAATAATCATATCATAGTCCTGTGAAGCTCTGGGGCACCATGAATTGTCCTGATCTAACCCCCCCCCCCCCAAATAATTTGGTTATGGCGACCCAGGTTTATTTGGGTTATAGTTTCCCAACCCCAACCCACATCTCTCTTTCTCCTCCACTCCCTTTTTGTTATCTCTTCACTATCCAATCCACTTAAAAACAGAAGCACAGGTAAGGTATGTCAAAGCACAGCAGGACGGGCAACTGTAGGCCTCTTTAACCGCATGCAGTCAGCATGATGCATACGCATGTACTGCACATACTATGTACATGCAACTGTGTTAATGCAGCAAATGAACACGTGTGAGTACAAAGGCACCCATACATGAGCACCCACCACATGCTCATACATATGCATACACCCCAGAAAATATGCATATGGACACTCAAAATGGACACAGATGTACAGTACACATGCACGCAATCCCACATAGATAATGTCCTCTCTCTCTCTTTCTCGCACATACCTGGACACACAAATTTGAACACACATCACACACACACACACACACAGTTGCTCACTCTCTCTTTTTTTGTGGAGAGAGGATAGAAGAGACAGGGGTAACTATGGATGGTAAAATTTCCCCCCTGCGGTGGGTATTGTAATTATGGAGTTCTTTCACTCCCATCTACCCACCCCCATCATCACTGGCACAGACCCCCAAGGATTTCAGTGAGTGAGCTCTCATTTACAGCACGCGCTCCCATCTCCCCCACTGTGTGCATGGTTCATTTCTCTTTCCCTTTTTCCTGTGATTCCTCCCCTCTCCTCCCCTCCCCTCCCCTCCCACCCCCTCCTCTCCCTGACCCTCCACTGCCCCTCCACATGCTGATCTGCTCTTCCAGACTTACTCTTTTTTTTTGCTCGTCTGTCTTTACAATCCAGTAAGTTTTATTGGCCTGACCAGTCAAATAGAAATCAGAGTACATACAGTATACCAACACAGAATCGATCGAAACATGAAGGTGATGTTACACAGTACACACATGAACAACTCATTTTAGTTCTCCTGGTCACTCCCTGCTGTAGCACCTTGGCTTGCTTTTCCTTGTTTTCCCTCCTTTTCTTCTTCTGTGGTATGATATAGGTATAGGATATGCAGTAGTGTTTGCACTCCACCTGTCAGACTTATTTCTTAAAACATTTCATACAAGTTCTGTTTCAATCAGAATCCAGCTGCTATGCACAAGGTGCCGGCAAGCTTTTAAAAAATACAAGACACATAGTTGTAACATGAATAAAATACCGTAACAAGAATTCAAGATGTGTGTGTTTTTTTTGGGGGGAAGGTCAGTGTAACATAAGAGCTAAATTTCTCTTCTAACATAACAAAATAAAAACTGTTGTATAAATAAAACATGTTTTATTTTACGCCAGGAGAGATTAATAACTGTAAGCCTATCTGGAGGGGGTCCGCATGTAAGAAACAAACAAAAAAAAACAAATGTTTCGGCTGTGATTTTTGTCTGACTCCCTTCAGCCGACAGCAGTAAATCAATAGCATAGCACTGTGGAAGCCAGTGAAGAGAATTACAGAATGTGTTCAGCTTTCTTAAGTCTTTGTTGTACTGTGCAGTAGTCCTTGTAAGACTTATTTAGATAGGAATTCTCATTTTTTGCAGTGCTCTTTTTGGAAGTCATTTGATAGGCAATTGATACCGTTCTTCTTCTGGCTCAGTTGTCCAATTAATTATCTTGTAAAGCCTCATCCCCCCCCCCCCCCCCGCTTGGTTCTCTTTCTCAATAGTTTTGTTTTTCAATACACGTCTCCATCTCCCATGATTTAATCCCTTCTTTAGCAAACTGTAATCATCTACCGTCCCTTCCCTCTCTTGCAACAGTGCCCACCTGAATTTTTATATCCTTCGTCCTTCGTCAGACCGTGATTATTTCCTCTCTTCTCTCTTCTCACTTTCGCTCTGGCAGGTAGCACACGGGCGCTGTACCAGCGGGCACGTGCCCACGCCGCTCTTCTCCACGAAGAGGAGGCCAAGAAAGACCTGGCCAAGATCCAGCGGCGCTTCCCCAAATTCAAGCCCGTCGCCCGTCACGAGCTGAAGAGGCTCGGGGAGAGCGTGCGTGCCAAAAACGTCCAGGAGAAGAAGAACTACTGGACCACCGTCGAGGAGAAGTACGGCGCTGCCGACAAGAAGACCACCGGGCAGCCGGCCAAGAAGGCCGGTAAGAAGAAGAAAGTGGTCAAGTGGACGGACCAAGCAGCGGAAGAGAACGCAGGAGGGGAGAAGGAGGAGAGCAGCGATGAGAAGGCAGAGGGGACCAAAATGGAGAAAGAGGGAGTGGCGGAGGAGAACGCAGAAGGGGAGAAGGAGGAGAGCGGTGATGAGAAGGCAGAGGGGACCACAGTGGAGAAGGAGGGAGTGGCGGAGGAGAATGCAGGAGGGGAGAAAGAGGAGAGCGGCGATGAGAAGGCAGAGGGGACCACAGTGGAGAAGGAGGGAGTGGCGGAGGAGAATGCAGGAGGGGAGAAGGAGGAGAGCGGTGATGAGAAGGCAGAGGGGACCAAAGTAGGCGCTGAAGAAGCAGCAGTGTTGGCAGCATCGGGGTCTGATCACACCTCCACCACTGAGCAGAACAAAGCTCCACACGCAGATGGCCCCGAGGAAGATAAAGCCGACAAAACACCCAGATCAGGGGAGGATAACGCCGCCTTGGGGGCCCCATTAACCGCTCCGGTGGCCCCAGCAGCCAGTGAGACCTCCAGAGGGATCAAAGAGGCCAATGAGATCAAAGCGTGTCCAGAGATTAAGGAAGACTCCACCAATGAGAATCCCCCTGACGCAGCAGCCGGCAGTGTAGTTCAAACAGAGTCTGCTAACAAGGTAGGGCTGGGTGGAGACACTGGAGGAGGGGCTGGCTGTGGTGGTGCTGCTGCTGCAGGGGCCGCAGAGACAGACAGGTTGGCCGAGCAGACAGACAGGGCAAGTGAGAAAGGGAAGGAACCTACGGGGTCAAAACGGGACGAGAAGAAGACGACGACAGCAACGACCCCCAGCGGTAAAGGGGCATCAAAGGGGGGCGCCACAGGGAAACCCAAAGCTACAACCTCAACGGGAAAAGGCAACAAACCCCCCACACATGCCCCCAAACAGAAAAACAAAAAGAAGAAATGAGAGAGACTTGAAGGCGGGGAGACAAAGTAACGATCACCACAAGGCTTTTTGTGTATAACAAATACAAATTTATTTATTTCTCTGTACACAATAAGTAGAAAGCAGCCAGTAACCCATTCAGTTTTAAAAAGCCTTTTGAGTCACACACATTTTTTTTTGTACAAATTAAAAAATAGAAAAAGGGAAACAAAAAAAAACAAATTACTTGTATCGTACTGTATGTAGTATGTAATAAATTAAAAAACAAATGACATTACAAATGGATCAATTTAATTAAATGAACATCAAACGAGGCTGAGGAAGGGAGATGAAGTAGATGAAGATGGACATAGCTGGAGAGGGGTCAGTGGAATGGTTAATGAGCTGAGGGACCTCGGTGGGGGCCAAGGACAGTTAAACGGTAGTGATGTCAGTGGTTTAAACAATACCAGTTAAGTGATTCACATTGCCCCCTTGGGTTAGCTTCACCAAACAAGCTTTGTTAACCGTCTGTGTGTGTATGTGTGTGTGTGTCTGTGTAAGATGGGGACCGGAATACGTAGGTCAGCCACTCAGGGATGGA